>JAMKQA010002371.1:0-23764 GCA_024699735.1 Posidonia australis | reverse complement strand
ATATTCTCGAGCACATTCGTTGGCAAAGGTAACAGCCGGAAGATGGAAGGTCAGCAGCCGCGGTCTGGAAACGGCTGGGCGCCTGCTTGGTGCGCCACCTTGGTGCGCCACCTTGGTGTGCCACCTTGGTGCGCCACATTGGTGCGCCACCTTGGTGCGCCAGCCATGCTCACAAATTGCTGAACTCTGGCTTGCTAACGGGTTTGGGGTCTGGTTTAAGGGCTGATCACATCCAAAGCAACATACGGATACTAATCTCCGGGTCACCTCAAAATCGGGGTGTCTACAGCACTCCTTTTTTTATCAAGTCCCATTAAACCATAGCATGTTTCATTCATCTTTAGAAGTCTTTTGTTCAACCCAAGAATCCTCCAAAAGCCCATTTGTTGAACCAAGTTGTTGAACACTGGGAAATCCGTGTTCAATGTTGAACGTAGCAATTATAGCGTTCAACATTGAATGCAGCAGATCTTGTGTTCGACATATCCAGGTCATTTTCAAATTCAAATTCAATCAAACATTCAAATTTTGGCCTCAACTGAATGTCCAATATTTTCAAACAAGCCTTCATGCCTTATTTAGAGGTCATTATTACCCCCATTAATCCACTATTTTGACCACATTTGACCTGTCATCTAAATTTGGTAAGTTTCTAGTTTGCTTGTATTGAACATTGGATCATATGCGTCTAACATTAAACACTGCAATGCTTGCGTCTTACTCATGACAACGTAGCAACACCACATCAGTCAATTTTTTTCTTTGGAAAATTTTGAATTCAAAATGTGTCTTTTTTTCAATGATTCCTTTGATTATGCATGACTTTGACCAGACTTTATCGCCCTTTTAATGGAGGAATATTCCCTAGAGATCCTACGTTCAACACTTCTAAAATGGAAACTTTTTGTTACAACTGTATAATCTTGCCAATTTTGGATTCTTTTACCTTTTCTGATCCTCCTGTGTCTCTATAAATAAAGGGCCACCCATAACCTTTAGGTGGAACACACATAGACTCCAACCTTTGAGGGATCAAGAGAGGCTAGAATTTGAGAGGCAAAATGATGGAGAAAATCACACCAGTAAGGAATTCTAAAAAAGAGAGTAGAGAGGTTCTGAGTTTTGGAGAGCTTAAGTCTTCTACCGACTACAACCACTCCACTTCAGCATTTTGCATTTCATGCATATGAAAAGGGGGTTTTTCTTTGATAGTATTTTGCATATTACATTTCATACTTTACATGTCGTAGCTAGACATTTACATTAGTTGCAACTGGAGGGATGAAGCCCCTCGAGTAGGTATTTTACCTTTTATTTCATATTAATTTTTAATATGCTTTGAGCTTTTTGCTACACTATATTAATACTTATTTTTGTCTTTATTTTGCAAGGAAAAGAAGATGAAGAAGAAGCTCACCGGTATGGGCACCCTTAGGCAATGTTGGCATTGTCCTAAGATAGATGACCCTACATTGTTCACATCTCTCCAAATGTCTCAAGGGCTAGTGAAAGCAAACCAAGAGTGGTGATTATACCGATTTCGACATATGTGGAGTGGGAGAGTCAGATATAACCAAAGGGACACAAGCAAAGTGGTAAGAGGTGATGAAACCCATAAACATGAGAGCACTTTCTAAAAATCCCATGCCCACAGACTAGCGATCACAATAGGACAGCTAAAAGTGCTTCTATGCTAAGATGAGCAGTCTTCTTTTCTTCCTCTTTTCTTTTCCTTGCATTTCTCATTTTTATAGTCACAGACTTTTATGAGTTGTGGCGAAATTCCTCATAGTGTTTTAAAGCACCAAAATTCCTCGCTTGTTTGGGATTTTATATGCTTAAAAATGCATGCAAACGCCTCTTATTTGATTTTAATTTTTGGTAGCAAAGGTGGTTGAATTAAAAAGGACAATTTTTCTTAAAAATCTTCTGTCAAAGCGTTAGATGCAGATCTTGATGTGTCTTACATAAGATGCATCATTCTCAGCATCTTACAATTCTAAACAGAATCCCATTCTGTTTTCAAATTTTCTTCTTGATTTCTTTTTACAACTGGCCCAAGGACCAAGGTGTGAGGTGATCAGCTTTTCCGTAAGGACTAGAGCCTCGATCTTTAGGTGCTTTTCAAAAAATATATATAATAAAAAATCAAGTTTCCTCTATGACTTGTTTGGCCCTTATTGGGAACTAATTTGATTGTCTTCTCTTGGGTTACATAAATAACCGCTTACTTTTGGAGCACCCCTATTGCAAAAGACTTAAGAAAGGTGTTTGCGTTGTCATTTACTTTCACAAAAGGCACTCTTCTCTCCCATGATTCTTATGAAAGTAAGTTAGAATGCCAAGTTAAAAATTGCATTCTCCCACCCCCTTTTGTGGTTTATTGTGGATTGTATGCTTGATACGTGAGAGACCCGACTAAACCTGGGTACACTGGGCTTTAACTCTATGGGGTAGGGATCTAAGCATGCTCAAGGATCCCCAAAGATCCTTAGGAGTTGAGGTAGGGGCGGTACCAAAGAAGTGGAATTTTTATGCCATTTGTGAGGAACCATAGATTACCCCGAAGAAAGTCATACCTAAGCCTCAGGCACCATGAGAGTCATGTAGGTTTTAAAAATCTAGAAGGAGAAAATTATTTTGTTTTCAAGGGCATATAGTCCCATAAGTTTGTGAATGGATTTCGAGCACATTAGAAGCTGTTTTCATCAAATAATCTCCCTTAAAGTTAGTGGAAAAACCATTGAGAGCATGGAAATAAGTTTGCCTAGATTCTAAAGTGTTAGACATAGAAGGCATAGTGTGTAATGTTGAATGCTATAAATCTAGCATCCTATGTGTCAGTTTGCTGATCAGTTAAATTGTGTTTGCTGTTAGCCAAGTTTGAATTCTTTAATAAGTATTAATAGAAGGAGGGTGTGCCAAATACTTGTAATGATTGAGTAAATAATATTGGACATTGTTTGCATTGACAAATTCAGCATTTAAGAGGTGGAAGTTGACAGAGTTGTTAGACGCATATCTTCCAGTGTCTTATATTAGACGTAAGTCATCTTGCGTCTTACACTTTCTGTACTGAACTTAACCTAGATCAAGAGGAAAGCTAATCCAAGAATAGCCAATCTAATACAATCAGTATGCTTGAGGAGGAACCTATTTTGAAGTTATTCCATGCAACCAGTGAAGAAAAACTGGATCCCTTCATTTACAAAGACACCAACCACCTCGGTCCATCGGGGATGACAAAATAACAAAATGATGATCTCTACCAAGGTCAACACCTCCCTGGTGAAGGACTATGAAGGTCCATTGCAAACCACATCCCAGAAGGTTTGTACCAGGGACAACTCAAAAATGCATCATCGGATACCAAACACCAGGGGCAAAGAAATGACCCAAATGAAGAACTTCAAACAAAGGTCAACCCTTTGTTCTTTGAGCAACCACAGTGGCAAACATGGCGAGTATAGAGAAAGAGTCAACTACGATCAACCAGATTGGAATGTTCATCATTAGGTTCCTTTTCAGCCATATGCAAACCAAGCTTCAACTTTTCGAGCTCATGGTGGATTCAATAATTTAGCAAAAATGAGGAAGATTTTGAATTCTTTAGAGGTTCAAATAGAAGCTCTCCCAACATTTGAAATGAGCAAATTTCCCTCATTCCAGCTCCCTCTTGGCTTCAAGTTCACCAAGACTCCGATGTTTGATGGGACTACCAATCCATATAGCCACATCATTCGGTTTCAAATGGAGTCAACCTCGTACTTTCACGATTTGGGGCTTATCATACACCTCTTCTTTTATTCATTAGAAGGCAAACCCATGGAATGGTTCATGACCCTATCAAAAGAAGAGCTCAATAGCTTCATCAAGATCAAGGAATGCTTCTTAACCAAGTATCAACACAAGATCACATCGAAGCCAACTTTTCACGACTTAAGTAGAGAGAGCATGAAGCCAGGCGAAGAATGGGTCACTTTTGTAGATAGATGGCAAGAAATGGTTGCTAGATTGGGCCTAGATCAAGTTGGTAGACATGCTTGTTGAAATGATGGAAGTCCAAGCAATCAACCTCCTACCTCGAAGACTTGAAAGAATAAATTGCGATAGAAATAAATATTACATGTACCACAAAAGACATGGGCATAATTTAGAAGACTATTGGGTTTTCAAGGACATTGTCTACGATTGAATTGAGGAAGGTAGAATCGAGTGGGACGCCTTAATAGAGAAGGTTGGGAGTCACCACAAAGCATGAGCCAGGCTCTGGATGTGATCCAAACGAAAGTCTCTACTAATGGAGGCTACACTAGGGGCATCCTCCCATAATTGTTGTAAATAAACTTTACTTTCCCTTTCTCTTTTTTGTTTGTGTATGAAAAATACGTACATAAAACATCCTTTTCCTTCATGTCGTAATGTAATATAAAAATAACAACAAGCCTAACAAGAAGGACACTTCACCATGAAGCATGAGAAATTTAGACTAGATGGGAAGGATCATACTTGGTGATAAGGCATATTTAGGCAAAACCTATTATTTAGGTTTGAACATGCCTAGAATGCATGGTACCTCAAAAAGTACTACCACTAACATGCATACTGTGCCTATGGACTATCTAAGCTTGAGAACTAGCTGTCTCCCAAAGTTTAGGAACCTCGTCCGTAGCATCATCTCATGAACACTTTGTGGGGAAAGGAATCAAGGCTCTGACACTAAGACAAACGCAAGTTTTCTAGAGTTTCCCCTCCAGTCCATGAACAACAAGTCCACACACTTCGCTGAGTCGGACATGCTATTCTAGCATAAATCTTACTAAGTTGTAATTAGATAAATGTCCAAGGCCAAACCTAAAAGCGCAAGAAAAGAGGGGAGTGCATCCAAAATAAAAAAAGTGATTCAGTCCATCAATAATAAATATCTATTAACCAAACACTTAAAGCGGGAGTAAGACCAATAACACTCAGTAGATGTGCTATCATAGCATAAATCTCAGTGAGTAAGTGATAGGTAGACACCTGTCAAGAGGAAAATGAAAAAATAAAGAAAAGAATGCAGTAAAGAAGCTATCCATTGACCAAAAAAAGAGAGAAGGGAAAAGAAGACAGTAAAGAAACTGTCCAAAAGGAAATGAATAAAAAGACGGCAACAAAGAAACTGTCCAAAGCCAAAAAAAAGGAGAATCAAAAGCATAATAGGATTCAACTTTGAATTGGGGGGATAAAAACTCAAAATCTCTAGCCAAAGTCACAGGATAGGATAATACTCCTTTTCTCTCACATCTGACACAATACACTTAAAGGCAAGGGGCAGGAATATAGGACTAGGAGTAGTTAGTACCAAGGCAAGTCTGTAACGTCTTCTAATTTAGACATGCACAAGGGTTCCAATTATCAAAGTTTTCAACCACAAAGTCTTCTATTTCCCAGCTTCATGGAAGATTTTCATTCTCCCAAAAAAAACAAAAAAATAAAAAATGCCAAAAAAACCAAAAAACAGACAGAAAAGAATCCAAAATCCAAAAAAATAGAAAAACTAAAAGACAAAAAATATAAAACCAAACAAAATAAAAAATACAAAAAATCAAATATATATAAATAAATAAATAAATATATATATATATATATATATATATTTATATTTATATTTATATATATACATATATATATGTAACATCTGTGCCTGATTTTCAATTTAATATAAACCATGGAATTTCCTGTATTATTTGTATATGGTTTGTTAATGGTTAATTCGGGTTGTGTTTGTTGGCTGTGGTCTCTCCTTCTGTTTTGTGGTCCTAGTTTTTCGCTTGAGGTGTGACTTCTTTGGCTTGTGGGTCTGTGATGCAATTGGGACCCATGGGAGCCCAACCATGCCTGTGACCCTCCTTTTTCTTTTCTTCTCCACGCTCGTGACCTGCGATCGGTCCTCTCCTACGCATATGGCCTAGCGGGAGGGTTGCTCGTCCCGTCCCCTCCGGAGTAGAGAGGCTGGCGGCTGACTGACGGGATTCTAGGGATGGTAGGCGTGGAGGTGGCGTTAAGGGGAGGCATGCAGCACGGGGGTGAGGAGGAGAAACCAGAGAGAGGGAGAGAACGAGTGCGGGGGTTGAGGGGAGGCAGTGCGTCGGAGGAGAGCGTGCGAGCAGGGGTAGGCTGGTGTCGTGCATCGCCAGAGCTCGAGGACACGCGAGGCTCATCGAAGCTAGGTACGCATTCCCCCTCCGTTTCCCTTTCCTTGGTTGTGGCATGTTTAGGTTAAGGGATAAATCATGGATAATGATGTTAAAATCATGCAAAAATAGGGAATTTGTTGGGAATGAGATGAATAATGTGTTTATGTTGATATCATGTTGATTCATGGGTGTTTCGTGGGATTTTCGTGGATATTCTTGATGCATGCTACAATGATGTCATATGAGTCTTATGCCTTTGTGAATATCCATAGAACTGCAGACTTAATGATTTTATGTTTGGATTAAGGGGTTTTGAAGTAGACTTGGAGGTCTACACTCCATGTTTTGCTTGTAATTTTTGTGGTGTTTTAGAGGGGTCCGCTCCTTACTCCCACTTTGGGGAGAAGAGATGACGGATGTCGGGGAGGTTTTCTGCAATCGCACAAATAGTATGCCGAAATGCTCCCAGTTGGTTCCCAGGGCCACTGATTCGAACGACCGAGGGGAATTCAATCTACCAAATTAAGGGATTTCAGATGACCGGATGATTTCAGTCGACCGTTCTGGCAGGGGACTGATAAAACTGATAGGGATTCAGAATACCGAAATATTTTGGTTGATCGAATCAGGGATTTTCGATCGACCCAGACCATATTTGGTATGCCGAATCAGGACCCAGGACTATATTGAGAAATGCTTTGTTAAATGTTGATAAATTTGAATAAATGCATGATAAAGGCATGAGATGCATGGAAATGATTTATGAAATATTGCATGTGAACATGTTGTTTTAATGATGCTTTCCATGAATTGCGAGACATGATTTATGTGGATTAATGTGGACCCATGTGAGGGGTAATGGCATGGTACAATGACCATGAATGAATGATTGGGGTTCCTTTTGAACCATAAATGATAATGTGACGCACAATGTGTGGGATTTATAAAGAGTTTTATGAATGAAAAGAACAGCTTTGTCAAATGTTTTGAAAAGAGAAACAGCATATGGTTTTAAAGAGATTTATGGAAATTAAAGGAACCACAGCTAGACCAGGGCTTGTTGACAGGGGTAGTGAGACCTCTGGAGATGTCGGGGACGTGTCCTTGGTTGTGGTTGCCGAGTTTACGGTCCAGGGTAGGAGCCTTGAGACTATGGTGGTACTGTAGGACCCAGGGTATGGTAGACCCGGACTAACCTCAGTGCTGGTGTTCGACGGGTATGGGGTTAGAGTCCCCAGGTGCTCGGGCACCAGGGCATCGTGAGGACGCACTCCGTGCTTGTACCAGTGAGGGTACATTTGAGGCTGCGGTCGGGCTGTTGAACTCCAGCACGGGGTGGTTCACCGCATCACTACAGTGTGGGTGTGGTGACATGGAATCCTCACCAGCTGCTTGTGGTTAGGTCGATCGCTTGTGGCTAGTGTGATGCGACCAGTTTGAGATAAGAATTGTGGATTTTTGTGTTGGACTAGTTCCTAGCCCTGATTTGTGATAAATTGTGTTAATGGCTTAAATGATGTTTTGGGTTGGGAAACAAGATGCAATGGTTTGCTTTCCTTGAGTCGTGTATAAAGATTTGTTAACGATCGTGAGGTTTTGAAAGCAAATGAAAAGAAAGTTTTTAAATGGCATCTTTTTCGAAATCATTCTAACTGCATGTGTGGGTTTTGACGATTGTGGTTTTCCGAGACTTTCTGGCAGTGTTTTGCGGGTTTTGCTGCTGTTTTGGGCATGTACTAGGTGACATTCCTGTCACTCACGCGTGTTTTTCTTCTTCCCTTGTTTCAAGTGCTCTGGAGTAGGTGCAGTCTAGTCTGGTGCATCCCATCCGAGCCACTTTTGCCGCACACAAGTCTGGGTGTTTAGTTTTATTTATTTAATTCTGTCATTTAGACTCTTTTAGTTGCTTTTGGGTAGTTCCTGTACTATTGTGTAGCACAGGGGTGTTACAGAGTGGTATCAGAGCCTAGGTTCACTTAGTGCACCACCTTAGGGTGTCCGGCATTGTGGCTTTAGTTAGATTGCTCAATCTACATGGGATCATAGCACCTAATCTATTTGTTTGCTTGCGTGTTTGTTTGCTTGTGGTGGCGGCAAGATGCCGCCTAGAGGTCGGGGCAGAGCCAAGACTCCCATAGCTAGCTCTGGTGAGGAGTAGGACAGTGGTTGGGGAGGTCTTCGACAGGAGCTGAGCCACATGATGTAGGGTTTTGCTCAGATTTTCGGTAGGAACAACACAGATGGGACCAAGGCAGACCCCTAGCTTAAGCAGTTCTGCCGATTGAGTTCACCGATTTTTGATGGCAAGGGCATGCCAGAGGATTGTGAGGCTTGGCTACTCAAGGTTGAGAAGGTCCTGGAAGGCATGGAGTGTCTAACTGAGAAGTGGGATCGTTTGGCTACCTTTCAGTGTAAGGGAGATGTCGACCAGTGGTGGAGAGCTACCTACCGTATGAAGTTCCCTAACGCTGACCTGTTGATGATTTCGTGGAAGGATTTTCGAGAAGCCTTCCAGGAGAAGTACTTTCTAGTGTATGAACGGGATCGACTGGACAGGGAATTTAGAAACCTGAAGCAAGGTGGCATGACCGTAGCCAAATATGAGGCGACCTTCACCATATTGGAGCAATTCTCATAGGTATTTGACACTGAGCAGCGCAGAGCCAAGAGTTTTATGGAGGGATTGACTCCAGCAGTCAGATCGAGGGTCTTAGGCTAAGAGTACCCCACTTTGACCAGAGCAATGGAATTGGCAGCTCGTTATGAGGAGGACCGCAGGTTGTTCTTGGAAGATCACCCCAAGGGTAAAGGGAAGGTGTTTGCTTCACGGTCTTTCACTTCAGGGAGGCAGAGCTCATACAATTCTGGGAGCTCTGGGAAGAAAAGGAAGGGGCACGCTGAGTCAGTTGTTGGGGGAGGAGCTAGATACAGTCAGGTTGGTTCGAGTAGTGGCCCAGAAAAGAAGAAATCCTGTTATATCTGTGGGCGCTCGGGGCATGTAGCAGCACAATGTTACCATCGACAACGGAATCCTGAGAAGATGGTCTGCTACAACTATGGAAAGTCTGGGCACATTTAGCGAAACTGTCCTGATCCTGCAAAGCCTACTGGGGACACGCCCCGTCAGCTAACCAGAGGGCGAGTGTTCTCCATATCTGCTCCTGATGCTGGGCCATCGGGGGATGTAGTGGAGGGTAAGGAGTAGAGGCATGTTTGATTTGTAACCTTTCCCTTTTATGCACTACTGTATCTGGTACTCTCCCTATGTGCTTGTGTTGTTGTTGATTGATATTGTGTGTTATCTAGGTTCCTTTCTTGTGGCTGACCGTATGGCTAGAGTCCTGTTTGACTCGAGGAGTTCCTTTTCTTTTATCTCTGAGTCCTTTGCTACGGACCAGCCAGATTGGCCTTCCATCTTGATGTGGTGACCTCTCTAGGAGAGCACTACTTGGCATGGAAATATTTGCGGTCAGTCAGTGTGAAGGTAGGGGACCAAGATTTTAGAGCCAGTCTGATTGTGATGGATATGCAGGAATATGACATCATCTTGGGGATGGACTGGTTGGCGTGGCATTCAGCCATTATTGACTGTGCCAAGAGGAGAGTCCTGGTCGAGTGTCAAAACCAGGGATGGTGTACGGTGCAAGGAACTAGGCTCGGAGAACAGAAGAAGATGATTTCTGCAATGAAAGCCTACCGCCACCTATCTAGGGGATGTATTGGATATTTGGCAAGTGTGACAATGTCTTCTTCTCTAGTTTTGAGGGCACAAGATATACCCGTGGTTCAAAAGTATCTCGATCTTTTTCCTTAGGACTTGCCTGGGATTCTGTCGCACTGGGAAGTTGAGTTCCAGATCGATTTGGTGCTAGGATCTAGCTCCATTTCTAAGGTTCCTTACCGGATGGCGCCAACGGAGTTGAGGGAGCTTAGGAATCAGCTTCAGGAGTTGTTGGACAGAGGATTTATCTGACCGAGTGTGTCACCCTAGGGTGCACCGGTGCTGTTTGTGAAGAAGAAGGATGGTTCACTCCGCCTCTGTATTGATTATCAAATGCTGAACTAGATCACAATCATGAATAAATATCCTCTGCCTAGGATTGATGATTTGTTTGATCAGCTTCTAGGGGCTTCAGTCTTCTCAAAGATTGACTTGATATCGGGGTATCACCAGCTGCGGATCTGGGAAACTGACATGCAGAAGATAGCTTTTCGTACCCAGTATGGCCACTATGAGTTTTTGGTTATGCCATTTGGGTTGACGAATGCACCAGCTGCTTTCATGGACTTGATGAATAGGGTGTTCAGACCCTACCTGGACCAACTTGTTGTGGTATTTGTCGATGACGTGCTGGTATATTCCCCTGATGTGTAGACTCACCAGACACACTTGAGAATGGTGTTAGAGACTTTGAGGCAACACCAACTGTATACATAGTTCTCTAAGTGTGAGTTTTGGCTGGAAGAAGTCACATTCCTTGGCCACATCATTTCAGGCGAGGGAATTAAAGTTGACCCAGCCAAGGTTGAGGCAGTTAATAGTTGGACCAAACCTAAGACCGTAACTGAGATCAGAAGCTTTTTGGGCTTGGTTGGATATTATAGAAGGTTCGTACAAGATTTCTCCAAAATTGCAGCACCTTTGACCAAATTGACACAGAAGGAGGTGCCTTTCATTTGGGACTTGCAATGCGAGGAGGGCTTCAATGAGTTGAAGACTTGACAGGTCACATCTCCAGTTCTGACTCTACCTTCGGGAAGTGGAGGCTTTGCAGTGTACTGTGATGCTTGTGGGATAGGATTAGGATGTGTGCTAATGCAGCATGGACGAGTTGTCGCATATGCCTCACGCCAACTGAAGAACCACGAAAGGAACTATCCCACTCATGACTTGGAGATGGCTGCAGTGGTGTTTGCTCTGAAAATTTGGAGACATTACCTGTATGGTGAGCAGTTTGAGGTATTCACAGACCACCAGAGCTTAAGGTATATCTTCACTCAGAAGGATTTGAATCTGAGGCAAAGAAGATGGGTAGAATACCTCAAGGACTATGACTTTAGCCTATCCTACCATCCGGGAAAGGCTAATGTGGTCGCTGATGCCCTGAGTAGGCGCACTCACTTGATGTCCAGTTTGATGATCAAGGAGTGGTGTATGCAAAAGGATTTGGTTGGATATAGACCGTTGTGGCAGTCTCAGAGACCAGCTGGAGCTTGGGTAGTAAACATGTCTGTTCGCCCAAGGTTACTAGGAACTATTGTAGCTGCTCAGCAACTGGACCCCTTTGTGCAGGAGGTTTGGGCTACATAGGAGGTGGGAGAGGTAACTGTTTCTCTATTGGTGCAGATGGAGGACTCAGGTATGATCTGCGCTTGTATGTGCCTCAAGTGGAGGATGTGAAACAAAGACTACTTGATGAAGCCCATCGATCTAAGTATTCAATTCATCCCGGGAGCACCATGATGTACAGGAATTTGAAGAGAAATTTTTGGTGGCCTGGAATGAAGAGAGAGATAGCCGAGCATGTGATGATGTGTGCAACCTGCCAAATGGTGAAGATTGAACACGAAAAGCCTGGGGGAATGTTGCAACCTCTAGATATTTCGGTGTGGAAATGGGAGCATGTATCCAAGGACTTTGTGACGGGACTGCCCAAGACTAGGAGAAAGATTTATTAACGATTTATTAACGATCATGAGGTTTTGAAAGCAAATGAAAAGAAAGTTTTTAAATGGCATCTTTTTCAAAGTCTTTCTAACCGCATGTGTGGGTTTTGGCGATTGTGGTTTTTCGAGACTTTCTGGCAGTGTTTTGCGGGTTTTGCCGCTGTTTTGTTGCATGTACTAGGTGACATTCCTATCACTCACGCGTGTTTTTCTTCTTCCCTTGTTTCAGGTGCTCAGGAGTAGGTGCAGTCTAGTCTTGTGCTTCCCATCCGAGCCACTTTTGCAGTCTAGTATGTATATATGTATATATATATATATATATGTGTATATATATATATATATATATATATATATGTATATATCTATATATATATGTATATATTTATAAATATATATATATATATATATGTATATATTTATATATATATATGTATGTGTGTGTGTGTGTGTGTATATATATATGTATGTGCAATCTACTGACAGCCATCACAAAAGCACTAGCATCCTTCTGGGATGTGGCAACACCGAACCAGGCAGTCTACCACTGCCCAGCAGGCCACAAAATCACAAAACCATGCCTTTAAAACCATTTTTTTTTCCTTTGCAAAACCATGTACGTTCACTTTTAAAACCATTTTTGCATGCCCAAGAAAGTTACTCTTGCCATCTTAAGCCCAAAACAACACTAGAAGCACAACTACAGAGACTCTACTATGCACAACATGGTCCCCTCTGGACCCAAGTACACATCAAACCACAGAGCCTTCTCTCCCAAAACAACGGAGCCACCGCTCCCAAAACAATGGAGCCACCATTCCTTTTGCACTATGCCTCAACAAGCGCCAAAGCCACAGCCTTTTCTAGGCCCAAAGCCTGATTTCCATAACCAGGACTCCACACAAACACAAGCACAAATAGTGTGTCGAACTGTCAAGCGTCAAGCAGACAACATTGGCCACAAGCAGTCCATTGAGGAGCAACCACAGACCACAGTGTCTATACTACCACGATGAAGCCACCCTGTGCAGGAGCGATCACCGTCTCGCGATTCACTTACCTAAAGAACCCTCAACAAAGCCAACCCTTCCTTGAGAAAGCAGTCCTGTCTCATAAGAAGCTACCAGCTATGAGGCGCGTGTCTCACCCACACTAGCTACCATAGTGTACCCCTCCTCACGGTGCCCTCCACAAAGTGCTCAAGAAGGAGTGTCATACCTCCACACCCGACAACACTCGAGCCTCAGTGCTCACAACGACAGAAGGAGTATCAAACCTCCCCATCATGCCACGAAACACCTCAACCATTGGACCTCAATGTCTGCCTCGTGAATGACAGTCAAGGAGTGTCGTACCACCAAGACTCGACGAACACTCGCCTCAGTCTGTTGGTCCCCAACGCAAACAGAAAGCATCGGAAAACTCTTTTTTAAAACCATTTCAAAATCCGTACTTTTCTTTTTCCAAAACTCTCTTTTGGAAAACCTTTTCAAAATCATTAAATTTTCTTTAATACTCAAACAACAATGTGCCCAACAATTGTAGAGAAACCAAAGGCCGAGAAACCACAAATAGCCTCGACAACTCTCCTGTTTGGGTTCACGAGCACTACGCTTAGCCCACGACCTCAACCCAAAAAAAATAACAACAACAAAGCAAACTCAACTAGAACTCCACGCTCTAGTGTCAAGTGTAAGACACCTATTGGCTCATGTCTCTCGGGAGCACAACCAGATCGACTCAGACACCCGGAAAATTGCCACTGAATACTCCATTCAGCGCACTACACACAAAACCACACAAACCCTAGACCTAGGGACACTATCGCCTAAAGTCCAGTCTAAACCATCTAGAGAAAGAACCTATTATTTCTAAATCATTTCATCTTTTATTCTACCCATAACTCAGGTGGAATCTTGCTAATTCGTTTTAGGCTAACCCTAGACCATTCTAATGATTATCTTAATCATTTATGCCATTATATTTATCTCCCCAAGATTTATATATATATATACATATATATATATATATATATATATATATATATATAAATTAATCAAAACATAAGGTAACTTAATGCAGGATCAAAGCTTAAATTGGCAAACCGAAATGGAATGGTCGACTGAACCTGGGCTCAGGGCACCAGATCGGCAGACCGAAAAACCACTTGGTCGACCGAAAACCCCTGATTAGGCAGACCAAAAACATTCGGTTGACCAAACCAGAAATTCTGTCAACACCCAAGACTCCCAAAACGGCAGACCGAATAAATTCGATCGATCGAACCAAGGATCGAGGGGATAATCTGCAATAAAAATGGCATACTGAATTAATTCGGCATGCTGAATCAGGCGACTGCAGGGTAACCCGAAATGGGACCCAAAGCCCAATCATGCAAACTACCAAACCAAACCATGCAAACAATATATCAAAATGAAGATCTCAACGAGATCTTCCAAACTAGACAAACAACACCGAGATCCATCATGCAGATCTCGAGAAAACAACAAAAAACACAAAGGAGGCACTATTCACCCCAAACCACAAATACGGCCATGAATGGCCCACAAATGCACAATAAATTCTATAAAATTTACTACAATTACCAACACAGTAACATGCACCTATGGTATAAATTTGGAATTGAAATAAAATCTACGGGGTGCGTACCTCCATTGAAGATATGGCGACGCAAGATGGACAGTGACACTCCTCCTCTAAGTACGAGCTTCTCCTCTCCTCCACGCGTCGACGGTGGCATGACGGTGGCTACATCCTCCCATCTCCTTCCATCTCTCTCTCACAATCCTCTCTCCCTCCCACCTCCCCTCTCTCTTTTCTCCCCCTCTCCCACACGTGGGAGGAGAAGAACAAGAAGAAGAAGAAGAAGAAGAGGATGGGGTGGGGCTCAGGGAAGAGAAAGAAAGAAAAGAAAGAAGGAAAGGAAAGAGAAAGAAGTGATGGAAAGAAAGGAAGCCGCAAGCACGAAACCAGACCAAGCGACTTTCCATGTCCACGTGACTCGTGCAAATCGAGATCCACCACCAGAGCACAGAGTGAACCCTCAAAACTCCCATAAGGGCCAACACAGCACCCCAACCACACCATGCCAAAAGGCCAGAAACTCACAATCCAACCTTCAGACACCACTGAGAATGTGTCCCACAATAGGCACTAGGGCCCCTAAAGCCTAACACGCTTGAATTTCACCTTAATTATCTAGCCAAGGCTCCACTTCTAAAACCTAGGTCGTTACAACAACATGTATTTTATTATTACTACTTCATCATCAAGTTAATTTTATCTGTTTTATTTTATAATTCAGTATTACAATTTAACAATATTCTTCAATTTTACTGGTTTCTTGTACAATTCATATTCGTATGGAAAATAAAAATAGTTACAATCTTACTGATATAATGAATAATATTTTGAACAGTACAAGTAAGATGTGTTTCACTTGCATATGTCAAAATTATGAAGACAATAAATTTGACTATTGAGGTTATAGGGAGACTGAAGAATACTTCATTTGGGCATTTTTATGATATGCCAGTGAGTAAGATCTCATAAATGAGTTTGATGCATTAATTTCTCAATATAATGGAAATGAAAAATTCTATTTGGGTGATAAAGCATATGATTTCCAAGTTTCTGATTTAGTTGAGATTTTGAGATTACCAAATGGCAAGAAACAAATAAAGGAAATGAAAAATGAAAGCCAAAACAATGAATTGTAAATGATGTTCACCAATGAAAGTTGAGTTAAAAGATGGACAGTTGACAGGAAATTAAAGGATATTGTACAAAATCAAGATGGTGAAAACATTGACATGATTGTGAAGTTGTGGATTTGTCTTCTTTTCTCTACGTTTATCATCCTGGATTCTAGTTTAGGTTTCAGTTGCAACTTACTACGTTACATAAATGACCTAAACAACATGCACAAATATGACTTGACATCTTATGCCTACAAAGTGATAATCAACAATCTTGACAACCTAAAATCCTATTGTTTAGGATGTACTTGGGTAATTTTGGTAAGTTCTATTTTCTACAATTATAAACATTCACATATTTAAACAAATCATTTTACTAAAACTATTGTACTTGCAAGTTTGGGCTTATGAGAAGAATCCATCTATACAAGCCCCCAACTCCAGTGCAACACCATTATTCAAAAAATGGTGTAAAATTAGTCCTTCCATATCCAACATCCTAGCATCAACAATAAATAAGGTAATTTATGAAACTGTAATATTATTTCAGTATTACTGTCTCACAATATTTCTAGTTTCCATAAATCATTATATATCATTTAATAATTTAATATTATTGTAGGATAAAGTCAAGAAAAAAAACTATTGACAAATGTGGGAAGACTTTTGCTACGTGTTCAAGGACCAAGGTTTGTATACATAAAATAAATTTCTATAATGTCCTTACATGAATGTTACAACAAAATATTGTTTAATGTAACTATTATCATATAAGTTATGTCAGAGTTACAATATTCTTAATATCTATTATTGATATTGGTTCATGTTAAAATTCAATGTTACTATTTTATATAATTCAACAAAAAATTGGCATGCAACACTAATTGATATTATGATTGTTTAGCTTTACTGTCTAAAATATTTGGAGCCATAATATTTTTTCATGTAACTACTCTCATATTATGTTTCAGAATTACTGATTACATGAAATCTTTTGTGTTATGTAATCATGTTATGTTTCAGTAATACTGTTGATATAATTGTTTAGTGTTACTGTTTCACACAACATTTCAGTGTTACTGTTTATTAATTTTTATACATTTCATAATCATATGCATATAAATTTAATTACAAACTTCATGACAAAATTATTATATTTTGAAGTAGGACTCTTACTGACACTTATAAGATCTGTTATTATAAATCGACGTATTTCAGAATTAAAATCTAAACTTAACTGTCTAACTTGTAGAATTTGAGGAACACTGATGCTAAGGCAGAAAATGAGATGATATCAGCCTTGCAAAGTGAACTTGGCAATTTGAAAAGGGATTTCATATGTTTGAAAGAACATGCGAAAATACTTGACGTTGATGTTGGCTTTTGCAAGGTAGACATCAATGATGTGTTGAAGCGATTAAGTACATTGGAAAGAGAAAACAAGGAGCTCAAAGAATAGATCAAAACCCATTCCAAAGAAGAAGAGGAATTAAAACAACAAGATATATGCAATAAAGAAGATGATGTACAATTTGATGTTGGCAAGGCATCAAACCCAAAAGACAGTGGAAAAAAGGATGAACAACATGATGCTGATGTTCCTTTAAGTAGCCCACTTTCAATAGTACACAATCCAGAAAATGTTGATGGAATGGAACTTGTAGATACATTGAAGAACACCAAAATGGAACAAAAGATACCATCATCAATGGTAAGGAAAATAAAGATGAAATTAAGAAAACAAACATCAAAGGCACTCAACATCACAAGAGGAAGGCAAAAAACAAAGAAGGTATGGTGTTGTTAATATTTAATTTAAATTATAATTCAAACTCATCCTTAAATATATGTTTTGTCATTGTGAAGGACATTAGAAGACGCAAATTCAGCGGAGTGCACAACATAGCAGATATTGATTATGATACCATTGATGCTTTTTTAGACGACTACATGAAACTGTAAGTACTTCAAATTAAGACTATTGAAAGAGTTTTACAGTTTTCAATAACAATTAAAACTGAACATGTACAACACATTATAGGATGAACAAAGGATTCAGAGTCAATGGAAAAATTTATTCAGGGGCGAAAATAAGAGCATTGCTATACAATGGTGATACATATGGTTCGGTAAGTTATCTTGAACATTTATATATTCTTCTAAATAACATATCTAATATTTTGTTATTGAACAACTAATAGAGGTCTACATAGAGTTAATTAAAGACCTATACAATCATTCTGGAGAATGTGGTGTTTACTTCATGGACGCAATTGCATCTGTAAGTTTAATTATTTTAAATTTAATCATTTAATAAAATTTATTACATTGTTTAACTAGTAAAAAGTGTTACTGTTATTTGGTAAATAAATTGTTACAATTTGAAGAACATTAACTTATAGTTATTGTTAGATATGTAGACAATGTTGCTGTTAATGGATGGAATGAATTAATGAATAACATAATTATCACTGTAAATTCCGTCATAACAATTTCTAAATGCTGGTTAATTCTAAAAATGTAAAACTATTCTAATATAATCAGTAAAACTGTATAAGTTCAAAACCATTATACTGTTATTTAAATAATTATGATAAAATTGTATAAAAAATTGTAAATCCATTTTTAGTTAATGATGTCTTTTGATAATGCAATATACATATTTGCAACGTAACAAAGGTCATTCTAACTATAACTTTCTGTGATTTCATTATTATGTTGCACAATGTACAATAAAGTGAATTTCTGATTATATCTATCAATTCCTTTCGTAATAGTTGTATGGCCTAAATTAAAATGACGGCTTACGTGTTTACAATTTGTTGTAGCAATACATTACTGGACTTGTATCAGAGAATGATCTTGAAACTGATGTCAATTTGAAGCAGATCGACGAAATGCTAATGGAGTTGGTAAAGAACTTTCAGAATTGCAGAAAAATTCTCATACCGATTCATGAGAACTTCCATTGGCACTTAATGGAAGTGAACATGGAAGAGAGTAAGATCTACGACTACAATTCCTTACATAGCAGTCTAATGGATACTAAAATATCTAGATGGGTACGTTAAATTATATAATATATTGTTTAATAAAATTTTCTGATTGTGCAGTTGAAGTGTTGTTGTTGTACTAAATATGAATTCTCTGACATGAATAACAGAGTGATTGTCTTGGTCTTTACTTCTCAAAGATGGGTTTTATAAAAAACATGATTGATTGGGATCAAGCTGTAGTGAAGGACTTTCCAAAGCAAAAAGAAACTTCAGTTAATTGTGGAGTATATCTTATGAAAGCCATTGAGAACATCGCTTTAGGAAACAACATGAATTTCACACATGAAGATATCAAGCAATATCGAGCTCAGATTGCAATCCAAATACTCCGCAGATCTACAGTTGAAGACTATCCATACAAGTTCCCAACACTACCAAAATGTAAGGAGGGAGAACCTATTATTATTGATTGATGAATAGTACATACATTGTAACTTGTTAGAAACTTATACTTTCCTAAAACTGTATGTTTTTAAATTATAGATTCTGTAGTTTTTTGGAAATTTGTAAGTTTCGTAATTACTGATCTGAAACAGTATTACTAATCTTATTACATTAATACAATATATAATTGGTCAAGTTGTGTTTTTTCATTAGCTTTGTCACTATTATTGTATCTGATTGAGAAAGGAAAATGAGTTATTTTATCATTGTGTTTAACATACTTCTTTTAATCCTATACCACTACTATAAGCATGATCTTCCATGAAGTATTACAAATAAATCAGTAATACAAAAGGCTAAAATAGTAACAATATACCAGAAGTGTAACAAATTTCACATAAAAATATGAATTCATTATTAGATATCTGTAATACAAAAACTGTATGATTTAGCTTCATTACAAAAAAATATTGAAACATAAGAAAAAAAAAACCTTTCACAAGAAACTAAACCAAGCTTTATATGTCATCATCAAAGTACTCTTCATTATCATCTTCTTCAATATCTTCATTAGTTACATCATTGATGTCTTTACTTTTACTTGGCATTAGACCTGGGCAATTACGAGAGTCGTGACCAACATTGTATTGCTCACATTTCTTACGCTTCCTTGGCCTTTTATTGTAAATCTCCATGTCTGACATCCACCTCTTGCCACCACCATCTTTGGGGCAACCACCTTGGCCACTCCCCTTTGTCTTTACTTGAGGAGGATTCTTAACAACAACATCCCTATGTGTATTTTTTTTTGATAATCCTATAATTGATCTCTTTGAAGTACGACCTTGTGAGAAATTTTCGCCAACCTTTAAAGAGTGCATTGTTTTTTTAGATATTTTATATTGAATCTCCTACTTTGTGTGTTCAAAATGCCTCAAAACAATCTCTTTTAATTCATTCGAGGAAATAGCATCATTAATAATATCATTGGCTTGCCAAGATAGTTCCATGTAGTTTGATAGCTTTGAACAATCAACATCATCAATGTAGAATTTAACCTTGATTCCATTCTTCCTTCCTTTGATCCATCTTAATTTTATAAGCTAATTAGGTATCTTATGACAACCAGAAAAATTTAAATATGCAATTAAGTGAGCATATGGAATTCCCTCATATTCCATGTTGTGGCACATACAATTATGATTGCCACCATCATTATCAGTAAAAACTTTGAATGTCTCACCTGTTTCATATTGAAACACATCATACACCGTGTGATCCTACAAAAAATACGTTACGTTATGTAGTATCTAACAAAGAGTAAAAACTATGAATTTTAAGACAAAACAAAAAAAAAATTCGAGCAACTTTAAAACTGTATTACAACACTGCAACATTAATATTGTATTACTGTTTATATGAAATAAAGCAAAAATGTATTCCAAATTTTGTACATGTAAAATTTACTTCTCATTTAATAAAAGTTAAATTAAAAACTACCAAATGATAAAAAAGGTCTCATAATAACATTCAGTAATACTGTTTCCCTAAGAAAGGTGCTAAATGACAAGGAAATCCCAAATATACGACATATAATTCTTGTTACATATTCAAGATAGTAATACATAAGTAAAATACTAATACAGTATTACTAATCCATTGAATTGTCAAAAATTGAATATGAAATTGTGAACATGTTAAATAAACACAACACATACTAACTGTTGAGATTGTGAATCTGTGCAATATTGGATACCATGAACAAGGGCTTCCCTCAAATGTTCTTGAAAATAATGGAACATTTTTGTTGTGTACAATGCATATGCATGCTTCTCAATCTTCAAATTACACAGCAGTCTTTGATTATAGTGCCTATGAGTAACAGAGAACAAATCTTAAATTTTAATAAAACTTCAAAAATATAAATGTCAATGATGTAGAAATAATAAAAAATTGATACCTATCAACGTGATCACTATGATTCTCCTTCTCTCTTTGAGGCATCAATGCATCTTCATACCGTGTTACGAATTCAAACAATGTATTATATTGAGTGACATGACTCCTAAGAAATGCATTCATAGATTCACTCCTTTGTGTTGTCTTCGTACCAGCACAGAAACAATCAGTCATGTATCGTGCCACCCATTGATGTCTAAACTCAAATATATCTCTTAACCATTGGTTATTTTCCATGTTATTTGCAACAATTCATCGACTCCATCGATCTTCAAATTCGTTGACAGAGTAGCAATTCCAAAGTATATCATGAAATTCTTTCAATACTTCCTTCTTATTTGCCATAACACTTATCTTCACGGGCAATTTAGAAAGTATATGCCAACAACAAAGACGATGAACTGTGTTGGGAAATGATACTTTTATTGCTGCCTTCATGCCCAAATCTTGATCAATTATGATGACCGGGGGGGCTTGACCTGTAAAATGACAAAAATTGAAATTGAAATTCTTAATCTTAATTATTAATGAAAACTATATTATCTATAAATAGTTACTAATATTTCAAAAACTGTTACAATTCATATCATTTTGTAAAACTGTTACAAAAAGATATCACAACGATACAATAATATAACTATGAAAGTGTAATTGTAACGACCCCCAAGTCGCTACTGCTAAACCTAGCAACAAAATTTCATTTTATTATTTGTTTTATCTTTATTACTAACCAACAATTACACTAATGATGTAGCTAAGGCTAAGTACTCTCAATAGGAAATAAAACCAATAAACAACAGAAATAAAGTAAACTATCACTCACTTGGATCCCTAAAGTGTGGTGGTGTGACTCCTCCAATATGCACTAGCAACCAACAGCTACTATCCTGCACCTGCCAAAAACACACAAAACAAAGCACAGGTGAGTGACCACTCAACGGTCACCCAACATGCACCCCATCTACAACTCGACAACCTAAGCTGAGGGCAACCAAGCACAGGCATCACACCTGGATGCTGACAACCAAAAGGGCAATCCAACGACGCCCAACATACAAGCACTGGCATCCCTCTCGGATGCCGCAACACCAAACCAGGCAGTCTACCACTGCCGAGCAGGCCACAAAATCACAAAACCGTGCCTTAAATACCATTCTTTTCTTTTCAAAACCACATGCGTGCACTTTTAAAACCTTTTATGCATGCCCGAGAAAGCGACTCTCGCCATCTTAAGCCCAAAACAACACCAAAGGTACAACTACATAGACTCTACTCTGCACAACATGGTTTCCTTGGACCTAAGCACACAGTAAGCCACAGATCCTCTTCCCCCACAACAACGGAGCCACTGCTCCCAAACAATGGAGCTACCACTTCGAAAGCACTACGCCTTAACAGGCGCCAAAACCACGGCCTCATCTAGGCCCAAAGCCTGATTTTCCAAACCAGGACTCTACACAAACACAAGCACAAATAGTGTGTCGAATTGCCCGTCGCCATGTAGAAAACACTGGCCACAAGCAGTCCACCGAAGAGTGACCACGACGTTTTGCACTGCCATGATGTGCCACCCTGTGTAGGAGCCACGTTGTCCAGCGATTCTCCTACCTGGAGAACCCTCAACAAAGCCAACCCCTCCATGGGAAGGCAGTCTTGTCTCTTAGGACGCTACCAGTTATGGGGCGCGCGTCCTACACGCACTGGCCACTACAGGGTACGCCTCCTCACGGCACCCTCCACACAATGCTCAGGAAGGAGTCTCAACCTCCACAGTCGACAACACTAGCGCTTCAGTGCTCATAGCGACAGCAGGAGTATCATACCTCCCCGTCATGCCACGAAACACCTCAACCCGCGAATGACAACCCTAGCCTCGAAACGACAATCAAGGAGTATCATACCTCCAAGACCCGACAAATCTCCGCCTCAGGTATCTCGGCCCCCAACACAAACAGAAAACACTGGAAAACTCTTTCCAAAACAACTTTCAAATCTGTACTCTTTTCTTTCCAAAACATTCCTTTGGGAAAACCATTTTTCAAAAACCATTAAATATCCTTTAAAGTTCAAGCAATATTGTGCCCAACAACAGCACGAAAATAAAAGGCTGAGAAACCACAAACAAAACACAGCCTCGATAGCTCTCTTGTCAGGCCCATGCAAAAGCACCTTGGGAGCATCTGGGTCCATGAGCACTACACTCAACCCACGACCAAAACCCAAGAAAACACCAACAGCAAAGCAAACACAACCAGAACTCACATGCTCTGGCACCAAGTGTAAGACACCTACTAGCTCGTGTCCCTCGGGAGCACAGCCAGATCAGCTCAAACACCTAGAATAGTGCCACTGAATACTCCATTCAGTGCACTGCACACAAAACCACACAAAACCTAGACCTAGGGACACTATCATTATCCCTAAAGTCCAGCCTAAACCATCTAGGGAAAGAAACTACTAGTTTAAATCATTACATCTTTTATTCTACCCATACCCCAGGTGAAATCTTGCTAATTCATTTTTTTGGCAAACCTTAGACCGTTCTAATGATTATCCTAATCATTTATGCCATTACGTTTATCCCCCCAAGATTAATATATATATATATATACATATATATATGTTGTGTCGAGTGGTGAAGAGAAATCAGAATACGAACGATGCTCACATCCCAAGCATCCAAACCCTCCCCCACAGATGAACCTCACATGAAACCCTAGATCTAGAGAGAAGAGGGAGGTGTTCTCTCTATTCAATGGGAGTCAAAATTAGGGTTACACAAATGACAAAAAGGTTACATAAT
>JAMKQA010002370.1:0-41966 GCA_024699735.1 Posidonia australis | reverse complement strand
GGGATTCCGAGTGGCAAAAGGGTTGAAGGGAATGCTCTGGAAGTGGAGGGGATCGCTAGGTTTGTTGTGTGCTCTCGCAAGGGGGAAAGGTCAGCCTCCAAACGGTGGCCCAAGGTATGCGTCGGCGACGGGGCTTTATGGTCCAACGAGGCTTTCTAGAGCCATCTATCCTCCCCCCTCCAACGGATGAGCATAGTTGGATCGGGCGTGGGCTGGAGGAAGTTGATCGGAGATCACGGTGTCCAGGGATTTGCTTCAGAGACCTCGGGATATCGTCGGAGTTGTCGTCGGAAAATCAGGGGTCGTTGGAATTATTTTTGACTTTTCTAAAGTTCTGAATTGTATTTTTGAATGAATTAGTGTTGGGTTTATGGGCCTGCGAATTGGACTAAGGGTTTGGTTTTTTTTGTTTTTCTTTTGTTTATTTGTTTTAAGGTTTTGTTTTTAAGATTTTTAAATGGATTTTGGGTTTTAGGTTTAGGCTTTTATTTAGGTTTTATGATTTCCATTAAATTCATGATTAAGGCTTAATTAGTGGATTTTAAATTAGGTTTTTAATTATTTTAGGTTTCTTTGTTTTATGTTTGTTTTGGAATTTTTATGGCTTTAGGGTTTTGCTTTTAAATTTTAAATTAGGGTTTTTGTGATTTAAATTTGATTTTTAATTTTGGGATTTAGGGTTTACTTAATTGGTTTTTAAATTAGGTTTTAAATTACTTTAGGTTTTTGTTTTATTTATTTTAATTTTAGGGTTTTGCTTTTTTAATTAGGATTTTGTGTTTAATTAAGGTTTTGGATTAGGATTTTAATTATTTTAGGCTTTTGTTTTTATTTATTTTAATTTTAGGGTTTTGCTTTTTAATTAGGATGTTAAGTGTTTTAAATTTGATTTAGACTTAAATTTTGGTTTTTGTTTCATTAAGTGGATTTTAAATGTGTTTTGTTTGATTTTTATTTTAATTAGGTCAAAGTGGATTAGTATGGGCCTGAATGGGCTTGTATGGGCTCAAGTGGGCCAAGATTTTGGTAGTCGCAATCAGAACATCATCTAGAGGAGTTTACTACCAAGTGATTTCAAAATCGAAGTGTCTACATTATCATTCCAAACTTTACTTGAAAATCCTCCTTTCTTCCACTATCAATTAAGATTTCCTCTTCTTCTTCCTTTTTGGTCTTACAACGTACACTTCTTTGCTTCTTCATCAGCCTGCAACCACCTTTGACTCTTCTCTTCACTTATCGATAGAGGGGACTGCAATAGAGACCACAACGAAGAAACCAAAACAACATGGATTGAGGGAGAAAGAAGAAGGAACCACAACAACTTCGATGCAGGGACCATAGCCATTGAGAACTCTTTTAGACGACAAACTCCTCTACACAAACAAGTCTTCTCAACTAACAATAGAGAGATCACTTCTCCTTAGTGGCAGCAGTGAACGATGAAGAAGAGAGGAAGTGACGAGATTTATGATTTGGAAGGCTATTGTCATCATTTCACGAGCATTTGGTTGAGTTCAACCTAGGTTAGATTAAGAATGTGTAGTAGAAGGCAATAGATGTGGAAGGTAAGCGTATTGACATAAACTAAATTGAATGAAGGTATTATGATAAGTATTTTTTTAGTAGGTGTATTGACTTAAATAGATATTTAAGTGAAAATGTTGATAAAAAAACCCAAAAAACAATAATTAACTTAGGCAGACACAAAACAACACGTCAAAAAACTACATCGAAATTGATGTTTTCTTTTTCTGTGCAATCCAGTGCAAGAGGATGATGAAAGAATGAAAGCCAAGTGGAAGGAAGAAAGCCAGGGCCTCCGTCAAACCTTGGATTGAGTATTTGAGTTAGAATGGCACGTTTCCTTCTATTTAAGAATGTCTCAATGTCACAGGGAGAATTTTAAATTCGTCACAGGTTCGAGACATGCATATCGTTAACAAAAAAAAAAAGAAAATATGTGTCACATCTTGACGACGACAAGTCTGTGCATGCACTGGCGGGCTACTGGCTCAATGTTTTTTGTAGAAAAGTTTGAGGATGTATTTGGTAAAAGTTCTAAGAACTGTAATCCGACCCAACATTGACATGATAGATTTTACGCAAAGTACTATAGAGTCAAATTTTCAATATTTTAACCAATAAAATAATCGAATATGGATTCTATTTTTGACACAATCCATTTGAGTTTGAAATGAAATGTATTTTTAATTTTGATTTTTTTTACATTTACAAGAAATACAATTTCATATTACAAAATCACCACTAAATACTTTATACTAAAATAAATAAACTCAAATCTAGATTTTCTTCTAATTAACTACACAAGATTTTACTAGATGTGTTACGATACAAGAATATTTATTCTACTTGACATACCTTGAGACACGAGAGAGGCGTGTAAGAACCAATTGTAAGAACCAATTCCAACAGTTGGAAACCAACTTACCATTTAACTATCATCATTTCAAGAAAATGTGCAACCATAGAATAGATCAACAAGCTTGCAGCACCAACATCATCCCAATCCATTGCTCACGTTAGGTCATAGCACACACCCAACTTATAAGGAACCAACAAGATCAAAAACTATATTTTCAGTCACAATCATTATGGCCACGGGATGATGGGACATGGAATTGCATAGATTAATAATAATTAAGATGATCAATTTAAGTGTTTTAGAACCACTACAAGAGGCAAAACTCTCCACTGACTATATACAAAAATGAATGAAATAGGAAGTTTACAATCTGAAAAGGTATAGTTCTTAACCTCCATTAAGCTACAATCACGAAAACTACTAAACAAAAGAATACAACTCTCATTACAGACACTACTTATTTGACCATTGGAACTCAATCTCTAAATTTCGAGAGAGACCACCCTTTTTGCTCTCTGGTAAAAGTGTGTATTCTCCAGAAACCGATCCCAACATAACGACACGGTCAATTTGTATGGTAACCTTCCCAAATGAACTCTGGTGTTAAAATGAGAAATTAGTGTCAGAAGTGGAACTGAGTTGGAAGAAAATAATCTTTCCTGAGCTTCGACAAAATAATCTTTTTGTTTAGCAGGTAAGTCGATTACATTTACCTTTCCAAGTTTACTTTTGTTCTTGCAAGATATATGAAGCTTTTGTCCTTTCGGTGGACAATCAAATGCCCATGCAAAGGCTTCGTCCCATTCAGCTGTAGGACCAGTTGAAACGATCTGAGAGTAGAATGATTAAATACCATCAGGTCTATGTGACATCTCAAAATTTATAATTTGAATGTGGGATAATGTATAGGACATAAAAATGTAGAGAGAAAATAAACCAAGATGGAAACTTGATTGTAAATAAGGCATTCATTACAAAAACACAACAAACAGCTTCAAACAATTTTGTAGCAATCGATAGCAAGGTATGACAGGTTCTAGAGATGTCAAAAAAAAAATAACATGATGCATAAATATCTGGTAATACCATATATCATTATAACCTTGTGTTAAGTTCATGTTTTTTGCAGGTGGCACAGAGATATTCCATTCCAACCTGAGTGGGTTCAATAAAAAGATATAGCCCATAACATCACTCCGTGTTACACACTAATAATTGACAAGGATTAGAGAGGTTCTATCACTTAGATTCGTTTAAAAAATTAACACCAACACTAAGATCATTGCTTATGATTTTTGTGGTTTTGGTAGCCATAGTTTTAGTTACCGATCAGAAAACATTCTAGACTCAAAATGCTTGTGATTAGAGAGGTTATATCATCTGTTTTGATATAGTTACAGATGAACTTAAAGCTTGAATCTAGTTGATACTTTAAAACTCAGAATGCTTTGGTGAAACACATTCCGTCTGCATTGTTCCGATAATATTTTATGACTGCTACGGTGTAGGCTAATTTGAAGAAAGACAATGGACATTGTCCAAATCAAATATCACTAAAACATGATAGTGCTATCTAAGAATGAAAAAGGTTCAAGAGCTTACATGGAAAATGAACACTTAAAACAACACAAGAGTATTGTTTCACCATTACCTTTGTTTGCCTGGATGCAGTATTGCCAAGAGTCAGCTTGCAGAAGACACATGGGTTTCCTACTGATTGTTTCAAATTGTTGCCACGCCTGATAGTTACTGTCAATGTCCCTGGCAAACACTGTAGAAGAAGTTCGGCTTTTTCCTGAAATCGAGGAGGGCCTGACTGTATCAAGTATTGTAACAAAGGAATAGACTCTGATGCTGCAACGGCTTGAGTTTTAGAGACTTCGGCTGGGCAAGCTGACCATGCTTGTGTGAGGAGGAAAAGTGCATCCATTGCTGCCTCTTGTGTTACCTCTGTGCCTGTCTTAAGAGACATAACAAGATGAGGAATAGAGAGTGTAGCAGGTTCAGTAGCTCTAAGACGAGGAAAATTTCCAAGCAATGCATTTAGAGCTTTCAAATACTCTTCATTGACGCTTTCATTGGCAAATAAATCTTTCTCGATGGCAGCTACATAGATAGACAACTGTTAGAAACATCCCACTTTGCAAGAAGTCATTAATCATAGTAAAGTCAAACCATTTAACAATAAAAGGATTTTGACTAAAAGAAAAAAAAAACAAAATTGCCACAGTGATACCTCTCACAACAATTTTGCAATTCTAAGTTTTAACTCTGCAAGATTAGCTCAGAAATGTGATGATGTCTATCCCAGTGGGAGGACACATTCAAAAAGATTCAATGAATTATTAACATACACTGCATTTTTTCAGTTTATATAGAAAAGAAATGGTTACTTATGGGATAAATCTATCAGTCTACTAATCATCATGTGTTTCTAACTTTCTATGGAAACATAAACAACAACATCCGCATCATAAAAGGGCATGTTGCGGCATTAGTTACAGATTGATTTAATAGAATTATCATTTTTTAATTGAATAGGGATATTGACTCGTGAACAGATTCTAGTTTCGTTGGGGTCTTATTGAAGAGTTTTTACATTTCTTTTACTTCTCAAATGATAATGTTATCACATGCATTCTAAATGTATACATAATATAGTTCATAAGTACTGCCTTAAAAAACTGAAAAAGAAAAGAAATTGACAGCAAAACAGAGTACAAATGGTTACAGAGAAGGTACCAGTTATTGCTCTCACTGTTTCACTAGATGCATACTCTTGAATAGTGTGATTAGAAAATAAGAGTTTGACAAACATCGCTGCCTGAACAGATGTATCAGGATAACTGGAGCTGATGAGGTCTAGTACAACCTGAACACCACCAGATTCTGCAACTGCTCTTTTATTTGATCGGCTGTTCACTACAAGGTTTTGCAGTGCACATATAGCCACAACTTTCATTTCTTCTGTTGGTTGATCTTCAATAAGATTAACCAATGCCCGGCAGGCTAACACAGCATCTGAACATCGAGCAAAACCTTCTTTCTGAAACAGATCACCAAGGGCAAGAGCTGCTAATAGTCTTCCTTGCTGAGATTGTGTTTGGGGGTCCAAAAGGTACATAGACAATGGTGCAATTGCAGATTTTGCAGCTTTTGTTTCTCGAATTTTCAGGTTGTTTAGTAATGTTTCTAGTAACCTTGCTGCAGGCTCTTCGCATTGATGAGATCGAAGAATCATCAAAAGCACCTGTATAGCACCACTTTCAGCCATTGCCTCTGCACTGGTTGAATCATCACTCTCCAACACAAGAAGAGCATTAAGTGCACCAATGATTGTACTTTCTGTTCCAGAACTAAGCAGCCTTACCAAGACAGCTACAGGCACTTCTAGATAAAATTCAGAACTAAATTGAAGAATACTTGATAATGCAGAAGCTGCGAATTCCCACAAAGGTTGGGGCAGCGGAGGATCTGTTTGCATTATCACTTTGGATAGTTCATAGACTCCACCGTCTTTTGCAATTGCATTAGGCCATATTAAAGCAATGTTGGAAAGAGCTTTTATAGCTCTCTGTTGCAGAATGTGGATGCCAGAACCAAGAATTTGAATCAGTGGACCAATTGCCTGTTGTGCTATTGCATCCTTCTGCAAATTTTCTTCCAAAAGAAGATGAGATAGGAGTTCTGCTGCCAACTGTTGCACAGCCTGAGCTGGAGAATCCAGTAATGCAATGACTGGTTCAATTGTTTGAGGTGTGAGGTTATAATCCATCCTGTTTTGGGGGTGTTCCAAAATATTGATAAGAATCTGTAAAGCACTATGCTGTCCATCAGGACCAAAGTCTGGCCTGGAAAGCAATAAGAAGACGGGGTCTAAAACTTTTGCTGCAGCTGTTCCCCTTGCTATGCTAGCATTGTTGGTCAATATTCGAAGTAAGTCTGCAAATTCAATACATAGAAAATCAGGGGCTTCAGGGAGGATATTGAGTATGCTATCGATGACACCAGCTTTCACCATATCAATCTTACAAACAGGTCTATCTTTTCCAAGTTTGACTAAAGCTCTGGAAACAGCTTCATGTAATGTGTAGTTTCTACTAAACAGGAGTCCAACAAGAGGAACAACGGCACCATGTGCAGCGATCAGTTCAGCTAACTGTTCATCATCTAATAGCTTCTCCAGTGCCCAAACTACTGAATGTTGTGCAGGGCCATTCTCGGTCACTAGGAGAGAAACCAGGGGCTCCACACACCGTGCTGCAGCCACTGTAGACCGGATTCTGATATTACCAAAGAGCACACAGCATAATTCTGCAGCATCACCCTTGAGCTCCATTGAACAGTGAGAGGAAAGGATCCGACAAAGCATATCTACTGCACTAGTCTCAACATCAGCAACATTAACGGCTCCAGAAGGGTTTTCACACAATAATCTAACCAGTGCAGAGATAGATGCATGTTGTTCCCGCTCCTGACCTGTGTTCAGGATCTCAACTAGGGGTTTAACAGCTTGCCTGGCTATTTCACAGTTTCTGATGTGATCCGAGGAAAACAAGCACTCCAGAGCTTTGGCTGCACTATACCTGGAATTTCTTCCACCAAGACGTAGGACTGCTACGAGTTGACTGACTGCATCAAACGCAGCTTCATGTTTTCGGATTTCAGCACTATTAAATAAAATACCCAATAAATCTGCAATCACTTCTTCTATGGCATCTTGTGGGCCAAGAGAAAGATATTTAGTCAATGCTTCAAGAGCTCCAGCTTCTACCATGAGAAGTTTGTTAGCATGGCAATCTATTGCTAACTGAGTCAGAAGCCCTAATGCAAGGAAAGGTGCACCTGGCTTGTCTGGCATCGGTTTGAGTAAATCAACAAGAGCAGGTATTGTTTTTTGAGAAGTTGAATCAACTCTGATATCATCAACTCTAAATAACCTCTCTAGTGCAACATGCTCAGGATTTCGCTCTAGAAAAAATTCTTCAGCCAGTTCCAAGAAGTCTGATACGTCAGATTCAGCACAGCCAAGTAAAGGAATAAGCCCACCAGCTGCCCCTGAATTAGCAACAGCTAGAAGTGTCCCTCTACTTCCATTACATACCAAACTGCACAATGCTTGTGCAGCAAAATACCTATTTGCTGATTCATCCAACCTCAGTAAACTTACAAGCATAGGAATCGATTCCATCGTTGCATTTGCCTGTATTACGTCACTGTCTAGAAACAATAAAGCAAGCAATAAAGCACAAACCCATGTACTGTTATCTTCTCTGAATTCAGGCTGCACAATAATCAGGAAATCAAGAAGAATCTTCATGAGAATTATAGGAACACAATTTATATCCTACAGTAAAACTCAAGTAACGTGAAAGATTTGGTAACAGGAAACAAGCACCAAGCTCATGGAAGAAAATATTTTTCTTTAGGCCAGTTGTACATCCCTAAGTTTGAACTATAAGATATCACAGTTACCTGTGAAACTCGGGTTATATGATGAGAGATTTTGTCTGTGATAACTTCTATTGCTCCAGTGTCCATAATGGCAGCTTTACTTTTTTCATCATGACAAGCAAGTACAGAAAGCAGCCAAATAGGAAGAGTATGACCAGAAATTACAGAGGTGATACATTCAGTTCCCCCATTTCCACGTTTCCCTCCAGGATTCCTATAAATACTGATGTCTTCACTATATTGTATGTCCTTGCGGTCTATCAAGCAATTTATGTAACTAAGCATTCCAACAAGTGAGTTGATCAGATGTGAACACATGTTTGACTCATAAAGCACTTCAAAAGTCTTATGGTTCTGCACTTTCGCAGCACATATAAGCAATGCATTTCCCCCAACTTTAACTCTCATGAGATTAGTACTGATCACTCGTTGAGCAACAGATGATATACATCCAGCAGTTTTGCACACTGCATTACCCAAAACAATAGGCTGATCACAGCAGAACCTTGACAATATTTCTATAGTTTTGTCTTGCAGGACAGCTGTTCCATTAGCAACGCATGAGACAAGTGGTACAATAGTATGGGGATATTCAATAAGTGTTTTCCAAGGAGGTTTCAAGCTCTCAAATGTTTGTTTTGACCTTGAAAGCAGCAAAAGTGCCTCTACAACTTCTGAAGTTGCAGCAGATTCAATGCTAGCAGATTCAAGAAGAGAAATGAGTGCAAGGACAGTTCCAGAACGATTTACACTATCCAATAGTGAAATTTCACTAGAACACTGAAGCAGTCGAGCGATTGCAGCTGAAGCATGAGTCCTTCCATCTGTTGTGCCATCACGTAATACTGTTGTAAAAGGTAGAATAATATCTTCAGGATATGCTTGCAGTGCAGCTTCCTTGTCTAGAAAAAGATTAGCCAAAGCCCTTGTTGCCTGCTCAGCTACCTCCAAATTTGAGGAATTAACATGCTGAATTAATAGAGTCAAAGCATCCCTAGCAAAAATAGCAACTTCTTTATTTTGTTTAATTGAAAGGAAAATTGCAGCAAGACAGCGTGAAGCCTCTATTAAAATCTTATCAGAGTCTACTGTGAGCAGCTTCATCAGAGCAGAGAAAGCTTTTACTGCAATGTAAGTTTCTCTTATGTCCTTCCTACAATGAAAGAGTACTGCAAGAGCTGATGCTGATTTTGCCTGAGTCTCCTCCTTTGAGGAGCTCAATATTTTTATCATTGTTTCAATTGCATCATTGGCAGCCCTCCCTTCGTGCAGCATATCATTAAGAGGACCTACAGAAAGCAAACTCCCCAGGGCATCCAGAACATAAACCTTGGACTCTGGTTGATCACTGGTTAATAAGGCTGAGAGTTGGCTGATGGTCCCTGTGTCGGACTTATGGATGAAATGATTCAAAGTTTTTGCTGCGATCTGCTTTCCATTTTCACTCCCATTTTTTAGAAGCCATAGTAAAGCAGGAACAGCGTCAGCACTTTGAACACATGCACGTATATCTTCACTGTGATTACAGAGATTTCCAAGAATCGTTGCAGATTCTTCTTTGGCCTTTGCAGATCCTGTTTCTAGAATTTGTACAAGTGGTGGTATCCCTCCAGCAGCAGTAATTGCCCACTTACTTTCATCATTTTCATTAGATAACAGGCTAAGCAATGCAACTGCACCTTCCTGTTGCTGCTCGGATGAAAGGCCAAGTAGTGATATTAAGAGTTGCACCCCCTCTCGACCTTGAAGAGCAAGCCACAGGCTGCTATTATCAGTGCAGAGAATAAAAAGAGATCGAATCAGCTCTTCATGCACTTCATTGGTTGCCATAGTGATTAAACCAACAAGCAAACGTTTTGCATCAGCATTAGCAAGATCCTTTGATAGGACGGCATTCCCGTACAAGCTGGCAAGTGCTTCTATGATACGTTCCTGTAGAAGACTGGGCAACTTTGGTTTGAACTGTTTAATCAATATTTGCTCAATCACCAATGGATCAGACGCACTACTGCATTCTGCTTTGCTATTATAAATCATAAGAGCTGAAGCTAGAGCCCCCAGTGTATCAGCAATTTGAACAGAAGACGTGCATGACTCAAGGCTCTCAGCAAGGCTTGAGATGACATACGATAACCCACCAGAGATGTTTGCCAAAGCACACATTGCATTCTCCTGCAACGCTTGGCCATGCTCCCCTTGCATGAATTCTTTTGATGGAGCAATAGTAGCATTTATTAAAGCAGGTATTCCATTGCAGCTAGCTATCTCCCGCCTGGCTTCCTTGCATTGTGCAGAAAGAGATTTAAGAGCATTAGCAGCTTCAGCTCTGACTGAGGCTTCATTGTCAGGTCCCAGAAACTTGAGAAGCTGCTTAGTAGCTGAAGCAGCTAAAACACTCGAACAAGCAGATGCATCTTCCATCATCATACAAGCAAGAAGAAAGCAAACATTTGCCAGGATGTTAGATTGCCCAGTTAAAAGCAGCTTGATAAGTATATCTATTCCACCAGATGCGGCCGTGGCTAACCAAAAACCCTCTGTGCTGTTAGACAGGTTGCTCAAAGCCCCAGTAAGTAAGTTATCAACCATACTTCCAACTTTGAGGCCCTTCTCCAGCTGCTCCCACAAAACTGGTACAACCCCCTCAGTGGAGAAGATTTTTGAACCAACATGATCCTTAGCTCCATCTAGAGTAACAGCATAGACAGTTTTTGCTGCAGCAAGTTGATTTTCAGATGAGCTGGACTTGAGAAGTGTGAGCAATGGAGGAATACAACCCCCAAGTAATACTTTGACCCTAAGCTCATCCTCCTTGCAAAGTGACCCTAGAACAGTAGCTGCCAGCACTTTTATACCAGAGGAACCTGATCTGAGAAGAGAAACAAGTATAGGAACTGCTTGTGAGTGAGATCCTACTGCACTAAAAGCATTTTCATGAGTATTTATAAGATCCAGTAACTGCTTCAAATAGATCTCCTTCTCTTGAGTAGTTGAGGAACTCCGTCGCAACTGCTCAATGCATTGAGCGACACTTGATAAAGTCCCATCTGGATCCTCCATGCTACTGCGGTCTCTGTAATTAAGGTTCACAAATCACAATTATGAAATTGCATAACATAAATGTTAATATATCGAAGTGAATCATGTTATGGAATTCTACATAGACACTTCCACATGAGGATCCAAAAGAGGCAAAGAAAAGCAAAAAAAAGGGAAATTGAAGTGAAAGGGTATCTAAGAAGCCCAACCATGACAAACGCCTTGTTCTTAGTTAGGAGAATTTTTTGGGCAAAAATTGTTGAATACGTAAATGCTTAACAAATTTTCATCACTTCATTCCACACTGCCAATTTCAAAATTATAACATTTACTATTAATATGGTGTTTGCAAGATACGTAGTCGTAGGCGTCTTAAAAAATGACCCACTAACATAAGAAACATACCCATGCCAACACATATCTAGCTCTTTTAGTTATATTTTGTTATTTATCCCTGTCTCGAGCTCAAAATAGAGGAAAACAAGGATTATTGTCTTTCTTAGCTTTTAAAAACAATAAAACCCGTGTATCATCTTCGTTACCATGCATTATATATTGCAAGGCATGTTGAAGAACAACTTCTCCCAACAAGAACAAGGGGCAGTTTACCAAAGGAAGACTGTATTAGTTTAGTGCCTAGCCAAATGATTTTGTTATATGAACTTCAATACATGGTTATGACTTTATTAGTTATAACCAGATGATAACATCCTATACAAGAACCAAATTCAGAACGAATAATCTGCAATTGTGTGGGATTTCTACCATAGACACCTTTGCAAATTGTTTATTACATAAGTATTATTCTGAAGAATGAGTTACAGCCACAGAATTGTAAACATTCATCAATTGCAGAACAGTCCTACTATTGCATAAATGAAAGAAAATGCAGGAAAATTGGATCAAATAAAATTGTAGAGACTTTCTGGAATTAAGCCTAAAATATCTTTGAATAACAGTGTTGAGAACTTGAGATGCCTTGAATCCTAACCCATCTATTTAAAGAGCCCCATACCAGAGGCCTACTCCACACCCCTTTTAGAAATTTAAGGTCTCGTAAATCTATTATCCAGGTAGAATCATATTTGGTTTTCTGTATCCAATTATGTAGGAATTATTTGTATAACGATCCATCTAGGATCATATCTGTATTTGAAATCTATATATACTCCTTATATGTTAAGACTAGAGTATTCTTTTGAATCCCATTTTGGTGTGTTATCCCTAATATGTCTCCTCTCTACTATAATATTTTCTCTATATAGTGAAGAACGATCTGCAGTTGCCCACGCACATAACCCTTAGTAGTGAAACCACCACAAATCTATGTTTGCTAAGCACATAATTGTTTATTCTCTTGCTTGATATCCATAACAAGCAGAAGTTGCAATAAAATATAGTTAGACTCCTACAAGGAAACAACTAAAGAGCTGCCTCTTCTTCCTTGCTTCTACATTATAATCTACAAGTTGCAGTTCCTATTACCTAAGCATGTATCATACTTAATGCATTATCCTTTTTTAACAAAGTCAATTGACTCTAGATAAGTGGACTAAGGTAGGTAGTCGATTAATGTAACAGATGTGTTATGCCTCAGGACTACTGTTCTAAAAACCATTAGTCTAAATTATTTTATAGAAAACTGTCAGCTACAAATTACAAAGACAAAAGAAGAAGAAAGACTACAAGTGCTCTTAGAAGTTTGAAACTAACCTGGAAGCTTTCATGACTGACTGTGGAGAGGGTGGATCCAATTCATGGGCCTTAGCATCCAAAGTTCTTTCCTATAGACATCAAAGAAATGAAACAACGATAATTAGCGTAAAGCCTCCAAAATACTTAAGACATTCTTGACCCTAGAGTTAAATTAGTATTGGCAACAATTAATTGCAACAAATAGTATTTCCTCCAACCAAAAGAAATGGTTGAATTTTTTCTATACAAACTCGCATATTAAGAAATTTATTGACTTCATGCAATTCAACAAGAAGAGATCTACACTAATATTGTAAGTCTAGTAGCTCATACATTGAAGAAAAATCTAATTTCAATAGCAAACACCAACTTAAGAAATTAATTATACAAATTTCACATTATATAATGATTAAAAAAAATTTCAACAAACCTATCAAAGATATATGTATTATATTTCCTTACTGAGGATTAAGTAGTTTACGGAACTACTGTACTTCTTACTAAGAAAGAGATGAGTAGTATGCACATCTAAATTTAGCATCAGTGTAATTTTTAAAAAACTACATCCTCTGCCATCTATAATATAATTATGGGAGTTAGAATTAAGAGTATAATGGCTTGAGAGATAAACAGGGGCTCGAAACATAGTCTGCAGACTGCTTGTGAGGACTCTTCAACCCGTAACAGGAAGTACCAGACTTCAGTATCTTATTTTGGTCCTTCTCCTTTCCCATTTCCCACTTTACTGTTTTTTTTTATGCTTCAATTTATATTTAAAAAACTTTAGCACTATCAGTCCTTGAAGGAAATGAATAGAAGAGCACATTAAAATAAGTTAACAATACATTATATACAAGATTCTCATACAGAATATCCACATGTACATTTTGAAAAAATCAAGTATGATGCAGCATAATCTACAAAAATAGATCTCTTAAAGTTATTTATATTAAGTATCTGCATTATACATTATTTATGTTTCTGGGAATGCTAGAGCCTAGACATTGAAAACCCAGATACTAGACGAGAAAGATATCCTAGTAGCTGCTCGTAGAGCTTATCTTCTCTACCAGTACAACTGCCATCCACACATCAATAAAAGAAAATAAATAATCTCACAATTAAAAAAAGAGAAATTAAACAGGTAGGAAACTGATCTTTTGTGGTATTACTATACTGGAGTCGTAAGAACTATTAACACATCACGACGCACATAAAATAGCAAAATAAACAGATGCAAAAAAAAAAGGGATTGTGTGCTGCAGAAACCACAGAGACCAGCAAAGTAATGCTGGATGGAGAATAAAGTTACCAAGTCAGCAGCACCATGGCCGTTGCCGTTGCCGGCAAACCTCCACGCAAGTGCCGTCGCCAGCTTTGCGCAGCCAAAAAACTACAGAACCTCCCTGTCTCCTAAATTTCGAAGCATCCAAAAGCCAGACCTTCTGTGCTAGCTGATTGAGAAAAACATACACGAGAAATTAAAGTAAAAAAGAAAAAAAGAAGATTCTGCAATAGCTAGTACTAACAACACAAAGACCAAGTATGAGACAGCAGATCAACAGCTTAACGACCAACAAGTGCACGAGAGGAGCAAGAAAATTCAGATCCAGATCTGAAAAATCCACGGTCACTCCATAGCCACCGAAGAAACGCCAAGGATTGCCGAATTCGAACTCCACAGCGAGCTCCGAACCCGCTCCTCCAGGAAAATGCCACTTCCAAAGCCTCGCAATTGCAGTTCCCTCCATTCGACCCAAACAAAGAGACAGTAGATCAGACACACACTTCCCCAAAGACCACGCCTTCCCCACCCCCACCCTTCCGAACCAGTCGCCCGCCGATCACCACGCGAGGAAGCTCGAGCTCGCAAGAAATGCAGCAGGCGTAGTGCAAGCAAACACAGTGGGAGACAAATGGCGAGTCCTAGAAAGAAATGCAGAATTTAAAGTGTTCGTACCGGTTCGAAGGCGAACAATCGACTGACCTTTTTCTGGGGAATCTCCTCGCCGGGACGAGTGGAGGTCGTCGGCTTTTGGTTAGAATTTGGGATGTAGCAAGAGGAGAATGGTTGTATGTGTATGTGTCGAAATTTCGGACACAATCTCCGACTCCGACTGAACGGCCGGAGATGAAGAAAAGAAGAAGAGAAGACTGGGGAGTGAAGAAAGAAGTCCAGATGTAATTTCTTTTGTTCCTTTTTCATTGTTTTTTTTTTTTAATAAGATTTACATGGGATTTAATTGGGTAAATTGCATGGAAAGTCTCGTACGTGAATAGGTTTGGAACTTAGTTCCTGGTGTGTTTTTTAACACTACGTCTACTTGTTAGTTGCTAAGGTCAAGCCGAGAGAATTGTCGTTGCACTCCAAACATCTGTCGCATTGGTCCCATCATCTTGTGGTCATTCATGTCATCATCCGAGGGTCGGCCTTCTATCATCATCAATTGGTGCTTTTGTGTCGCCTTTCTGGCGTTCTTGTAGTGTCAACAAAAGTATGGTCTAGAGTCCTGTCGTTCAGAATGACCATAAGATGATGGTTCGTGTTGGTCTACTGACTACTTGGGTTGAGATCAAATAAAAAAGTTGAGCCAGTATTCAAAATTCCTCGTATATTTATGTTTAATGACATCGCTGTCCAGGTGGTCGGGGCGAATGGACAGCATAGGATATTATCAATTTGCATCTGTCACGAGTTACTATAATATTCCACTAATTATATTTTAATTTACCGCAGTGCTTTAGAATAAAAATAAGTGAAATATTATATTAATATTCAGATAGTATTATTATTCTATTTAATCTTCTTTAGATATAAAATAAGAAAAGTAGAAATAAATACGCTGATAATATTATTATTTAATTTAGAAGTGATTTTGATGAATAAGTATTAAATTAAGTGTTAGAGTAAATAAAAAATATGTAGATTAATAATAATCAACTTGATTTTTTTTGTATGTGTGTATATATATAAAAACATGTATACATCATATTATATATATATTAATTTTTAAACAAAAAAATAAACAAACCGTATACATTCATGTGTCAGAATAACTTAATAAAATAACTTTATTCTACATTTCCTACGGAGTAGCTGTTCTGAAATAAGTAAATTAGAATAGGAATTAGTATTTTGAGTTAAATTCGATTTTTTTACAACCAAATGGAATATTAATTCCTATTTTGACGGTATTCCAGATGTTATTCCTGGACCAAAGAGAAACTTTGAAATTGATTTTTTTTAATGTAAATAAGTGTGTATAGGAAAAAAAATTCAGATTTGATTGAAAAGTAGAATTAGTATCAAAATATTGTTAGGTTAAAAATCTGATAAAACGTGAGCTACTATAAAATCAATTAAAATATTATAGATGATTTTGTGGTTAGGCTCATTGAAAGTGATCTATTTGGTTTTGGGTTGAACCAATTGATATCTTAAGTGGTGTGGGTTTTATGTGTAGAGATTATTTAAGCATATTATCATTTGTTGATGGACTAAATTGGGAACATATTTTTTTTATAGAATTCTATAAATAAGAGTCATAGTTCCCAAGTCCTAAGTACACATGATATAACATTGCTTCTCTCTCTTTCACCCACATCTTCACTAAGAAGAAGAAAAGAGGGTGTAGAGGTTTAGAAGACCTGATCAAGGTTAGTGATCAAGGATTTTTAAGATTCTCACATGAATTCAAGTACGCTTCTACATAGATTTTTATTTTGTAAAGAACATGATATGTTTAGATCTTGAAAGTCAATTTTAATATATAAAATTCGTATGCCATTTGAGATCTATTTTTAACAAATGGTGTCAGAGCAATCATGTTATTTCATCATGAAATCTTATGTTTTTGATTTAAATCATGTTGAAAATCATTTGATTTTTGTTTTCTCTAATTGATTCGTGCATGAACAACCTTGATATCATATTTTCGTGCATCAAAATCAAGGAAATATGCTTTTATCTTGATCGATTATTTTGACTATAGTCGAATCAGGCAGTTTTGGCACCTCCTAGGCATCAGATCGTTGGCCAAGCACCTGGGAGGCGCCCCTTCGGCGGCAATCCGGTCGTAAGAGGTTCCAATGTTGTTGCCTTCCTTCTTATTCTATGTTTTTGCAGTCAGTTAGGGCTTTTGAGTTTTTCAAGTAATCGAATCTAAGCTAGATCCATTTACCTGTCTATTTAGTTATTCTATGATAATTGCAAACAACCCTTGTATTTATATTTTTCCATCTAAGTTTTTTTTAATCAGGAAAAGTCTCAAAAGTTATTTTATTTAATGAAAAACCCAACAAAAATTTTTATTTCTGTTAAGTCCTAAGTTTTCTAGTTATCACACTCTAGTTAATAGTTATTATGGACAATTCTATATGTTTCTGAAATTTTAGTGTTGTCCCAAAAGTTTAGACATTTATTCTAAAATGTATTTTACATGATTTGAAGATATAGTTTATATTAGAATAAACTATTGCAATTTACTTTAAATTGTATTTTAGTCTTTTTACCATGCATTAATGATTAATTGTTAGACCATGACTTACAGAATCAAATAAATTTATTAGTGGTGATCAACTATAAATTGTCTTCTATTTAAAAATAAATTAATCAAAGCAATATCTTATCAAAGTAGGCTCTCTCACCTAGATTAGTTTATTCGAGATAAAAAGATATTAATGTATTTGAAATTCACACAAATAGTAATTCTTTGCAAATGAAGGTTACTATTTGGTCGAATATCAAGTACATCTGTGGTAATAAATACGTGACAATTATATGATTGTGCCATGTGGGTAATTAGTCGGCCTAAAAAAAGGCTTATTACTTGACAAGAGTAATTGTCAGTACTTGATAATTACATTGAAGAGTACCATTTACAAGTTGACATTTCTATCCAAAGACTAAATGTCGATGTTATACTAAATATTTTGAGATAGACCCCACTATAAATTGAATTTATTTTTTTATTTCTTTATTATTAAAGATTAATATGTTTTCCATTGAACTAACTATTCTTTTGATTTAAATTATTTATTAATTTCTTCAATTAATGCATTTGCTTCCATAACTACCAACATAAATTCAATTTTCATATTTAATGACATAAATTTCAAGTACTGAAAAGAGAACACTATGATTGTTCTCGAATGCATGGATCTAGATTTAACCTTAAAGATGAAACAACGCCTTACTTCTAAGTCCAACAGTTTGATTAAGGACAAGATAGCTTATGAAAAGTGAGAGCATTCCAATCAACTAAGTCTGATGATTATGAGACACACCATTCTAGAAACTTTTAGCAGCACAATTATTCGAAGAGACAAATGCCAGAAAGTTTCTCAATAACTTTAAGAAACGATTTACCAAAAATAAAAAGACAAAAACTAGTAAGCTATAGACAAATTTAGTTTCTATAGGATACAAGGCTAAAAAAAACATAAAGAAGTGCATTTTGGAGATGTCTAATATTACTTCAATATTAAAAGCACTTAAGTTAATGCTGTCAAAAGACTTACTCATGCATTTAGTTTTGATCTCTCTTCCTACACAATACAATCAATTCAAGGTCACTTACAACTACTAGAAGGAAAAATGAATTCTTAATGAGCTCATTTTTCGTTGTATGTAAAAGGAAGAGAGACTAAAGTAAGATAAGACAGAGAGTACTCACCTGACGTCTACTTCTAAGGACAAAGGTAAAAGAAAACTAAGGTCCAATAAAACAATAGGTGTTTCACCCATGAAGTAACATAGACAATTTGACTTTACCTATTACTTTTGCAAGAAGGGTAGGCACAAGAGGAAAAACAAGCCAATGTTAAGAGATTAAATGTCAATAGATGTTCAGCCATCTTAGAACTAATACAAACTGATATTTGTGGACCATTCCTGATGACATCTTGGGATGATCAATAATAATTTATTATGTTCATAGATAACTATTCACATTATGACTATCTATATCTCATTTGTAAAAAATCACAAGCCTTAGATGTGTTTAAAAAATTTAAAGTTGAAAATTAATTCAACAAAAGAATTAAGTTGTTAGATCTGACCGTAGTGGTAAGTACTACAATAGATATGGCGGATCTGGTGAACAGCATCCTGACCTATTTGCCAAATTCCTAGACAAATGTGGTATTGTTCCTCAATACACCATGCTTGGTTCTCCAACTATAAATGATGTTGTCGAGAGACACAATAGGACACTTAAGGACATGGTGAAAATAGGATTAGTCATTCTATCTCATCAAAATCTCTCTAGGGATGAGGCACTTAAGAGTACATTTTACATTTTAAACAGAGTACCAATTAAAGCAGTGGTTAAAATCCCTTTTGAATTATGGGTTGAAAAGAAACTTAGCATAAGGCATCTTCATACGTGGAGTTGTCCAACTTAGACTAGGCCTTATAAGCTTAATAAAAAGAAATTGAATTAATGAACCATTAACTACTACTTTGTTGGATATTCTTAGAAGTCTAGAGGCTTTAAGTTTTATGATCCCATTACGTGATCATTTTTTGATATAGGTAATGCAAGATTTCTTGAGAAAGCAAAGTTTGAGAGGGAAGCTAAGGGAAAAAATATTATCTTTGAAGAGATATTTATTTCTCTTTCTACAATTACTATCAACAATGATCAGAAATTAATTCTTGACATTGTTCAAAAAGCAAATTCGGAACAATGTATTATTGATCCTCATCCTATTCAAAAAGAATAAATTCAACTTCCTCAAAAGCCAATGCTACTTAGAAGGTCTGCTAGAGAGAATAAAAGTGTGATTTCAGATGATTATATTGTATTTCTCTAAGAACATCAAATTGATAATAACTTAATGAATAACAATCCAATCAACGTCCATCAAGTAATCAGTAGTTCTAACTCTCAAAAAATGATAGATGCCATAATTGACAAGTTTAAATTCATGAACGACAATGGCGTTTGGGATCTTATCCCATCACCTAAAGACATGAAACCCATTAGTTGCAAATGGATATTTAAAATCGAGAAGGATTCGCAAGATAATGTGAAAAGATATAAGACTCATCTTGTCCTTAAGGGTTTTATTTAAAGAGAAGGCATTTATTACAAAATGACTTTCTCTCTTGTTTCATATAAAGACTTTTTTCGAATTATTATGGCATTGGTTATTCATGTTGACTTTAAACTACACCAAATGGATGTAAGAACGGTGTTTCTCAATGGTGACATTGATGAGACGATTTATATGATACAATTAGAACATTTTGTATTAAGTGACGCAAAGAAAATAGTTTGCAAACTTAATAAATCCATTTATGGTTTAAAGCAAACATCTTATCAATAGTATCACAAATTTTATCAAGTTGTCATCTCGTTTGGTTTTAAGATAAATTTGGTAGATGATTGTATATATCATAAGTTTAGTGGGAGTAAATATATTTTCTTAGTCTTATATATTGATGACATACTTCTTGCCACTAATGATATGGACTTACTTAAAGAGACTAAGAAATTTCTATCAAACAAATTTGAGATGAAAGATCTTGACGAAGCTTCTTTTGTATTAGTAATCCAAATACTTCAAAATTGTTCTCAAAGTATTCTTGGATTATCACAAAAAAAATATATTAAAAAAGTCTTTAAAAAGTATGACATGAGTGAGTAAAAGCCAGGAAATACCCTTGTAGCTAAGGAAGACAAATTTAGTTTCAAACAGTTCCCTAAGAATAATTTTGAACATAAGGAAATATAGAAGATTCCATATGCTTCGTCAATTGGAAGTCTTATGTATGTTTAAATTTGTACACGTTTGGATCTCGTGTACATTGTCGTCATGTTAGGTAGATACTTAAACAATCTAAGTATAAAACGCTAGAAAGCTGTTAAGCGAGTCATGCAGTATTTGCAAAGAACAAAAGACTTTGTACTTGTGTATAGGAAATCAGATCAACTGAAGATCAATAGGTATTCTGACTTTGATTTCGCTAGATTCCAAGATAATTGTAGATCAACTTTAGGTTATATGTACTTGCTAGTAGGTAGAGCTGTATCATGAAAAGTGTCAAACAGACACTTATAACTCTTATTATGGTAGCTAAGTATATCATGCTAGGAGACATCCAATCAGAGAATATGGCTAAAAAATTTTGTCACAGGTCTATAGATTATAGATGGAATCAAAAAACCGCTTAAGTTATATTGTAACAATAAATCTACAGTGTTATATTTCAATAACAACAAAAGTTCATCAAAGTCTAAATATATGGACATTAAGTTCCTGGTTGTGAAAAAAAGAATCCAAAATAGTCAATTATCTATAAAGCATATTGGAACAAACTACATGATTGCAAAGCTGCTTACTAAGAAAGTACCACCTAAGGTCTTTCATGAACATGTTACATGAATGCTACACAATTTAATGATGTATCGTTTTAGTAGGAGTTTGTATATAGATGTTCTGTTATGATAGACATTGTTTTCTGCAGAAATAAACTTTTTAGTTATTTACGTGATAGATATTTATGTTAATCTCACTAAAGGTTGTACTAGTTATATATGGCATGTTTATATCACTTCGCTTAAATTTCATTTTACACATCCACACTTGATCTATGTCGTTAATTGTATTAGCATTAGTGACTATTGTGGATTGAATTACAGCTAAAGTAATGAAAACTTTTTTGATCATAGATTGATACAGTTAATGGACTAGATTGTAAGATGTCTTCGTTTAAATAGTCATTTTGAGCTCATAAAGTTTTAATGCTTTATTTGTTAATTTTATGTATAGCTCAAGTGAGAAATTATTGGGTTAAAATCCAATAAAATGTGAACCAAAATAAAATTAATTAAAGTATTATGAGTTATTTTGTAATTTGGCTCAATGAAAGTGACCTATTTGATTTTCGATTGAGCTAATTGACATTTTAAGTAATGTAGGTCTTATATATAAAGATTATTTAGACATATTGTCATTTATTGATGGCCAAATTGAGAATATGGTTTTTTATAGAATTCTATAAATAGAGGTCATGATCCCCAAGCCCTAAGTACATATGATATAACATTGTCTTCCTTCTCTCTAATCCTCATCTTGAGAAAGAAGAAGAAAAGATGGCTTAAAGGCTTAGAAGACCTGATCAACGTTGGTGATTAAGGATTTCTACGATTCTCACATGGATTCAGGTACCCTTTAACATATGCTTTATTTTGTTATGAACATGACATGTTTATATTTTAAAAATCGATTTTTAATATATAAAATTTATATGCTATTTAAGATCTATTTGCAACAAATATGTGTTGGAATGAGTAAAAAAGCATATACATTAATAATAATCATTATTAATATATATATATAATTCAAAACATATATACATCATATTAAATATGTATTATTTTTATGTAAAAAAAAACATACTATATACATCCATACAACAAAATAATTTGGAAGAATAACTTTATTTCACTCCTTTATAGAATAACTATTTTGAAATAAATAAATTAGAATAAGAATTGATATTCCAAGTTTATTCTAATTTCTACGTAACTAAATAGGCTACTAAATTCTATTCTAAGTTTATCCAAGAGTTATTCTGAATCCACGGAGCGTACTAATAAAATATGAACCTGGTATTACCTAAAATTGTATCAGGATTCAAAAGTGGTGCCACTTGACATGTGTTTTTTCCTACTTGGAAACTTGTCGTCGTACAAATAATGACAACATTTTGATACTAAATTTATTTTTTTTTGATATCGTTATGCATATATTTCCTTCTTGCGGTCCGTGAGATTCGAATCTGAGAGGGAGGTGGAAGTTCCACTCCTCCTGACCAACTACACCATAGTAGTTGGTTATTTGATACTAAATAATTGAAAAAGATGATTACATACTAAGAACGACAGTTGTGTTTCGTAAACTTTAAATATAATGATGAAAAGATAATTACAAACAACAAGTGACGATAGCTTATTTAAGTTTAATTTCTGTTTCATTATCATTCTCTTTTGACGGATGTTACATGCATTTTGTGAATATGAATTCTAAACCGTGATGTTATATGACCTCAGCAATGAGGGTGCTTTACCCCTCTCTCTTTTTTTCTTTTGAGAACGGTATGAAATATGTATATATATTGAACCATACTTGACCGTGAGTAAGACACCAAGGATGCCTGACTTTATCAAAAGAAATCAATAACCGGATGTTGATTTTCCACACATGAAAGAAAGACCGGTGCTTGGTCATTTCTACTCATGTTGTAGTTAGGAGACTAGAAATTACTATTGATGGAAAACTTCCATCTCGACATGATTGCCGAATTCTACAGGAGAACACAACACATAGGTTGTCGATTTCTATTGATGGAATCAACATTATGATTGTCGATTTTTAATGAAGAAATCATTTTTTTACCATCGCTTTCAGTACATCATGGGATTTCTTAGGCCAAACAAAATCAACAAATTGGTTGCCGACTTCATTTGATGAACGCGACAGTCTTGAGTGTTGTATTCATCTCAGACATTTAAAAAAAATAAATTGACAGCCATGTGAACCCATAGACGCCATGTGGCTGTCAGAACTATAGTTTGATAAGTAAGTTTCAACCAACTATAATTTGAGAATAGAATTGTCAATAAATTATAGTTTCATAAAACACCCATATTTCAACATTTTGGGTTGCATCAAAACTTTAAACAAAGTCCAAGGAAGATAGACTGTTTCAAACTATTTTCTCATCAGAAGTAGTCTCTCATATTGTATAAGCACACTTGAATCTAAAAACCTAAAGGAAATTCAACATTCTATCCAATTTGACGATCCTATTGTACTTGTCCTCAAAAATAAAGTTCATAAATGTATGATCAAGAAGGACATAACTTCACCCTATTTGTTCTATAACTAATGAATATGATAGTTCAACTTCTAGCTTGTTGCTGTCCCACAGCTTGTGTGATGAAAAAACAGCTATGCAATGCTGTACCATGATCCTGACTGATAGGTAGAGATGAGAGAGAACATGCTCAACGATTCATGTTCCCCCATAACAAATTTCAATTAGTTAATGGGTGCGTTTCTTCTGTCTTATTGCCACATGGGGTCAATCATGCAACGTACACATATTCACTTCCTTAACAGATCAATAAACTCAATATGCTAATTAGCCCTGGAAAAGACGAGTCAACATCTTTTATTTGAGCACAACGCAAAGGTATTTTGCATTGCAAAACAGAACTCCTACATCAAAGTGACTCTCCGAAGCACCCAAAACTTAAAAGAACACAATAGAAATCACCCTACCTAAGCACCAACAGAAACAAAATTAAGTTCAGATTGATCTACCAAGGACTCAAGGAGCCAAAAAAAGTCAACAACTCAAGTAATGGTGATCACACATTTTTCCGCAGACCGCAATCATTCATTGTTTTCTCCTTTACAGCTTTGGTAGGCACAGTATGACTGCTGTGTTCAACTCAAAAACACCCTTTGCACAAGGGTACTACTTCAGTATAAGTATTTTCAGGGAATGGAGATTTCCTTACAGACCATTGGTGGTTGATGAATGGATTTCAATGTTTTGTACAACAAAATTTTATTTAATTTTCACAAAACAAGGGGCAACATCAGTACCGATTTCTCAAGGATTGGGGTGTGGTATCAGTATTACCTGCTGGCAGGAGAGCGAAGGTAGCTGAAGAAAGGGATGGTAAGGAGAGTTTTAGCTTCGATTTAGAAGCAGCTTAGAACTCAGGTAAGACTGATGGAAGTGGCGTATGATTGAAGAACAGCAAAGGCTTGCTCTGTAATAGCTCGGTTCTTTGCCTGCCTCACCCAGTGTTGAACTGCACCCTCTGCTTCAGTTCCAGAGACACCTTCTTCCAAGGCATTTGCTGCTTCCGAAAGCTTCCCTTCAGCTAAAAGACTCTCTACTCTACTGATTGTAGACTCTATGCCATCTCCAGATAGATTGCTCTCTCTTATCTGAATGAATAAGAGACGATGAGAAAAATGCGAAGATAAACAATAATTTCCCGAAAAAGAACCTATCAAAAAGCATAATCGTAGTCAGATGTATATGACCACTCATGATGATATACATACAGTACAGTTCAAGTCTTGATGGGAGAGTGAAAGCACTAAGCTCATTTTCCAGTATTAAGATAAAAGTAACACTCATAATGGAGGGTTAGTGGTTCAGGACTTTTCCAAGTTCATGACTTTTCAGAGTTCATGAACATAGAGGAGCAATATGACACACTAAGAAGTTCATGAACTTCAAGTGCATGGACTAAGAGTTTATGAACTTAAATGCATGGACTTGAAGTTCTATAGAACTTAGATGAACTTCTAAGTGTATGGAGTGCAAATGTTTAATATAGATATGTGAACTGTGTATATCGTCAATATATTGAATAATAACAACATTCAAGTTTTCATAATAATTTATAATTCTATATGATGGGTAGTTTTATCTTTTTAGAAATTACATGATAAACGTAATTTTGTCTTTAGAAAAATCACATAATATGACTATTTTTATTCTAAGACATTACATATTTTTTGAAATAGATGAGCATATTCAATAAATTTATGAAAATTAACTAGTAGGGGTACTTGGTCATTTAATGGTTGAATAGCACATATTAAAAATGGAAAAGTTGAAAGTATTAGCCTATTAGGAAAACAAGGATAGTTTTATTTTCATGAAAATGTTGAATTTGGACGGTAGCAAACATGTGTAGTTTTATCTTTCTATGACAATTGTATAACAAGGGTAATTTTGTCATTTTAGAAAGTTACATAATGAGGATAATTTAGTTACTTTATGAAATATAAGAATAAGAGATCATATAATTTCTTAAACAAATACGTTTATTTATTATTTTATATTTCTTAACTAGTAAGGGTAGTTTGTTCATTATAAATAGATACCATATAGTATCATGTAAACATCAAAACTTATTCTTATTTTTAGATAATGAAAATAATAAATTTTGATGATATTGATAAGGGTATTTTCATCCTTAATATTTACATGTAAACAATGGGGGTAATCTAGTCTTTTTACATAAAACAAAATTTAGTTATTGGGATCATTAATGGATATGTCAATATATTTCCATTTCATCAAAAAAATAGGATAATTTGGTCATTTTATAATATTGAGATAATGACAAATTTTCTTGATAACATAAATGAATTAAGGGTAGGTTAGTCATTTTAATAAAATTATATCATATTGGTAATTGGTAAATTTTATCCAAAGGCAAGGGTAATTTGGTTATTTCACTATAATATAATTTTAATATTTTTGTCATGGTAAGGTATCAAACAAATGTAAAATTTATAATTTATTTCATAAAAGTTATTTTTCTCTTTTGACAACCTTATTTCATGCTAAGATGACGAACATGTGGCATTTCAAAATTCCACTGGTTTCACTTGAACTTTATTTTGACAAATTTGTACTAGAAAAGTCCCTTTAAGTAAAATAAAGTTCATAGACTATTATTGGAACATTGACTAACTCGTTACTTTAAAGTTCTCCAAAAAAAAGTCTCCATGACTAACCCATTACTTCGAAATCCTTCAACAAAAGTCTCTCATGACTAACCCGTCACTTTGAAATTCCCCAAGAAAAGTCCACATGACTAACCTAGAATTTGAAAAGTACCATGAACTTCCTCAGAATCCAAAATGATTAACCCCCCTGAGCACTCCATGCAACACTGTTCTAAGCAGTTTGGGTTGGAACTGTTTGTATATTGTCACAGTGTCACCACAGTACCAAATGTACCAAGCAGTAAAGTTCTACTACAGATTAATCACAAAGAGGACCAACTCAAGCTAGTGCATATGTGACTGTTTTTTTTTTTTTGCAAACGGTAGTAGGGACTATTCCCCTTATATTTTTACCTCCCACGATTTGCAAGATTCGAACTCGAGAAGGTGTGTATTCCACTCCTCCTGATTAACTACACCATTGTAGTTGATTAACGCTTATGTGACTGTGTCAAGACCAAACTAAAACTATTTTTGTACTCCATGCTATAGAACTGTAGTGTGGATTGGTATTGGTTCTTTTCATTGCTCATTATTGACTCATAGAACCAAATAGGACCAACCAAACTAAACAGAGAGTTTAAATTTGCATTTGAACTGCTCACATAAGATTATGCACTTTTTCATATTAGAGTTCAGATACAAATCATACAACTAACAAACTGTGCAAATGCATATGCTGAATCTTTCAATTGTAAAGTAAGATTACACATAAATATGCTTGCAAAGATAATAACTTAATATTATAGCCTTATTGATGCTTCATGTTCTTTCCTCACTATTATATAGAGTGTGTACCTAAGGCTTTCAACTCTTATTGATGTTTGGATATGTGTAGTAAAGAAAGTCCTCAAACCAGAAACCAATTTATATTAAGGATTCAAACAACACTCCCCTGCGCACACACAAACCCCCCCAAAAAACCCACTTAGCCCAAAATGATTGTCCATATGCATGCAGCCTTGTACCCATGCTAAGAGGCTGTAAAAGAAGTAATGCAAACTGAAAAGGTTGATGAGGTTTAACTTTCTGTTCTTCTCAACCATCTCTTTGGAATGTATAGAAATCTGATAAAATTGGAATGATATGGCCAAATAGTTACATCACAAATGAACTGAAAAATATTGGGGAAAAGATGCAGAACAGACAAGTATTGTGAGCATTGCCACCAAACCTTAATAGAAGATGCAACATAAGCCATTGTATGAGTTAGTATGCCACCACCACCACGTGGAATGAGGCTAAAATGCCGCAACTGTCCTTTTAAAGCATCAAACTGCATGAAAGAATTGCATTCATTTCCCTTCTTCAGGCAGTGGAAGGATAAGAAGATTAACAACAAATCAAGTACAGCAATATTTATGGCAGTCATGAAACAGAAAGGTAAACTTTAAAGGGAGACATCAAAAACAGGTGATTCTGGCACAAGAAATGCCACGACAAAACTTCCATCATAAGCCCAACCTATGTCCTTCTAGTCCTTGAGCAATCTCTAAATCAAAAGGAGTAGCTTCTTGGCACCAAACATCCCCTGAAATGTGCCCCCCCCATAGGGCATCAGAGTTCAAGAAAGCATTCTGGATCAGATGAAATATTATCCCATGCCTTTCCTTCCAAATCCTCTGCCAACTAGCATATACTCATATAGCAAGGACAAGGGTACGACCAGAGCATCCAACCCTCACTATCCAGGGTCAATGATCACAAATTCTTCCAAAATCCCATTTTTGATCACACCATTCAAATAGACATTCACCTCAAAAACCCTTTTAAACTTACTAGCAAGAGACACAGCCTGCTACATATATGGTTGTGGACTGCAAAGCATAAAACTTCAATGAGACAAAGCTTGGGTACCTTTTTTTAACTTACAAAACATCTGGATCTAGACTACTATGGCAACGCTTGTTTGCAGCTCCCACCCACTCCACGCCCACCGGGAGCTATCACCACCAAACAAATGCCATAGCTCCTACACCTGAGCACGGGCCTCTTGCCGCTCTAGCTACAGTTTTCCATGCACAATCCTGGAAGCAGGTGGATTGTCACTCCTGCTAGAAGTAGCTACAGTAGCCACTCCCACTTAACAAGCCTGGAACCACTCCCACAAAGAAAAGCTGCCTATGTAAACATGTCCTATTAAGCAGGTTGATCAGAATGGATCAATATATACATGTAATGTAGACATCTCCTGCCGACAAGCAATTTAGAGGGGAATGGACCCCATAAGCAGTTGTTAGAATGGATAGTGTATTACATTATCCTTGTGTAAGTGTAGATGAGAATTTATTGTCCTTAAACTAAAGAAGAGGACAGATAAATAGTTCTACCTTTTTCAAATTTCCAGTGTAATCTGGCAGAAAAAATTTCATCTTTTATGGGTAAGGAAGAAAATAATCATGCGGTAAACAAAACAGGGCGTTTGCACATAACATTGTGCAACAATTGAAAAAAGGGATGTAGCATAGCTTGGTAATACATGTTTTTAGGTACAAAATGTCATGGGTTCAAATCCTGTCATCCCCTATCTATTACTTCTCCTGAGCAGTAATGTGGGGTAAATTAGCGTATTAATATTAATTGAGATCAATTAAAAATGGGCATAATTTTTCATTTCATTTTATCATACTATAAACATCCCAGGATGCATTCCCTTTCTATATCTCCTAGGTAGATTATGATTCATGTCTCCTAACTCGATTGGGATTCCTACTTGTACTCCAGACCTACCCTCTATAAAAGAGAGTGGGGTCTTTCCCATTCATAATATATTCTATTGCCCTTCTTACACAAAGCAAGTATAAGCCCAAATGTTCTACTTAAAAGATGCTAAAGATCCCATTGAGATGGTCATGGACCAAGCCAACCCTAGCAGTTGCAAAAATTCCACATTACACTTTGAAGTCAATTGTCATCTCTCCCGTTTATAACCACTTGATAGACTCATTACAAGACTACATGCAAACCCATAAAATATAAGTAAAAAATACAATTCAAACAATCACTAATGCATATATAGAAAACAACAGGCAACAAATGTAAACAGATTTTCATTTCTATACATAAGAATGATGAGCCCATCAGCAAGATAAGTAAAAGAGTAACACATGCTATTTACATTATGACCAGTTGTATGTTGTACACTTCAATTAGGAATACAAAACACAATATCATTTCCCATGGAGGACCTACATATTGATAAGCGGAGAATATATATCAACACACACAAAGTAAAACTTGCTACTTGCCTTTTGATTCAACTGCAACTTAGTATCTGTACCATTACTAAGTGTTTCTTCAGGAAGAGAAGAAAGCACCAAATCTATAAGAACATCACTTTTAACATCTGCAAGGGATGCACGCAAGACATCTACCTCTGCCCGAATTGGCAATCCCTTGGACAATGCATCTTCTAATGCAAGAGCACCCTGCAAGACCATGTCACTGTAAATTTGAAACAACTAGAAGTTTTTGAGTCTACTAACAGGCCATAGCACTAAATTGAAATTCAACGTCTAAATGCAACCATCTAAAAAAAGGAACCAGGAAGAAGTACCAAAGCAAGCTTGTGAACCGAATGGATCTGACGAGCTTCTTCAGATCTTGCATAGAATGCCATGCAAAGTGCATTTATCTACCAGAAAACAAAATCATAAAAAATATTCAAGACAGAGAAAAATCCAGGCTAGCCCCTGAAAGAAATAACAAGTGGAATTGTTCCTTGCAAAGTACAAGCAGAGCATTAAGCAGTCTTTTCCAACTGGGACATGACATACGTGAAGGTTGGCCTCAGCAATCTTTTCCAACTGGGATGCCTTTTCGTTTGCAAGAGCTGCATTCAGTTCTGCCTTTGCCAATTCTCTGTCTTTCTTGAGGTGATCCTGCATTTCTACTTCCTGAAAAATGAATATAGTTTGGTTCATATCAATGATAAGAAAGGCCAAGAAACCATATGACATGAAAACAGAAAAGCTGACCTTGTGTTGCAATTCTGTTCTGAGAGTCTGCTCAGCCTTGTCTTGAAGCATTTTTACCGTAGCCACTGCTTTTGCTCTCTCTTTATTTAATTCCTGATTTTAATAAATAAATACATTTGCATTACCGTGGAAACCAGATGCCAAAATGAAAAACATGAAGAACATCATCTATGGTTTGAATAAGAGTGCTTATTATATAAAAAAATATGTGCACAGTTTGAACAGCTAGATATAAAAATGGAAAACTGTGAAGCAAGTCACTACCAATAACAGTATAAGAAAAGGTATCAATACAGGCTTAGGTTCGTCAAAAAACAAAAAACAAAAAAACAAAAAACTAACCAGACTGCCTGAAAGGGAGGTTTAGTAAGGATTTCTTAATTACAATATTTATAAGATGAGTTATCTTCTGATGCCAAGAAAAACAAGCAACATTGAAAACCAAGTTGGTTGCAGAAATTGTGATTTTGTTTGAAATGATATCAAATATATGTGTTCGGACTCTAGAAATTTAAAGAACTCCATTATTTAAGGTGATGTGTCATGGATTATGAAACTCCACACAAAATTCCAAATTCTACGGTCACATTAACCCATGTGCTCTCTTCAAACATCCTGTTATAATTTTTTTTATATCACCTGATTCATATTATAACCATGGGTTGTTTAATAATTTAAGAGTTATGAGGAGTAACAAGACATGCCTTATCGCTACTCTCTACAACATCGATCATGTCACTTCTAATTTAAGGTCATTTGGGAAGAACTCATGAAGTTGTAAAGGCTACCACTGCCATATCAAAACAAATATTAGCCAGTGTATCTTGGTTGACTTCCTGTTTGACCAATTGGCACTACTAGGGGTGCAAACGGATATAGTATATATGTAAAAAATGGGTATCCGTATCCACTTATGAGCGGATATGAATATGGATATGGTTTGTTGAATATGAACGGACACGGATACAAATATAAATAACTTTTGAATTTTTAACAAATATGGATATGAATAAGGATAATTTATGGACATCTATATGTATATATATATGTATATAGACAACTTTTTATATCTCAACATCAAATCATTAGATTAAAAATATAAACCTATTGATATGATTAAAACTATTTAAAATACTTGTATATAAAAAAATCAAGTAATTTTGAAATTTCTAAGTACTAAATTTAACTTGTACTTATTTTAACTCATAGAGAACTATTGAATTTGTTTATGAATAGATCTATATGTTATAAGTTTATAAATGATATGGATTTTGGTGTGTACCTAATCTAGATGATGTATATTAAGATCTATGAATTACATTTTAATTTTGAAATTTATAACTTAAAGATGTAGTAATTCATGCTTTAAAAGTGTTTCATTTGTATATAAATAGATATGTATATTAGGAGTTTTTAAATAATATAGATTTTAATATGTATCTAAAATATGTGATGTAGATTAATATTCATGGATTATATTTTAATTTTGAGACTTACAGCACGTGATTTTGAAAATTATCCTTAAAATTTTCATATGAGGACAATCCATAGCCAATCCTCTCCTTATATGTATATAAATATATGTTAAATATTTAATATTAAAAACTTAAAATCAAACCCTAGACCTATTCTCTTTTTCTTAAAGAGAATAGAGAATAGGTATGTATAACTTAAAGATGTAGTGATTCATGCTTTAAAAGTGTTTCATTTGTATATAAATAGATATGTATATTAGGAGTTTTTAAATAATATAGATTTTAATATGTATCTAAAATATGTGATGTAGATTAATATTCATGGATTATATTTTAATTTTGAGACTTACAGCACGTGATTTTGAAAATTATCCTTAAAATTTTTATATGAGGACAATCCATAGCCAATCCTCTCCTTATATGTATATAAATATATGTTAAATATTTAATATTAAAAACTTAAAATCAAACCCTAGACCTATTCTCTTTTTCTTAAACTACATGTTGAGTTTTCATACTACAACAATCCATAACATGTCACGATGTCATCTAACAGGTATTTTGACTTTTGTGACAAACATCTTAATAATTTTATGTAAATTAGAATTTTGTCAATTATAAGTTCTTTACTTCTTGATGTTTCTCTTCTTACAAATTATTTACCATACAAGGATTTTAGTAACTTTAATTAACAAAATGTGTTGTAAAATATGATATTTTTTATTAATCATTAATTAACTATACATCCATAGAGGCGAAATATCAAGATTTGGATTCATAACTTCGTCTCTTTTTTGAAAAGACAAGTCCAACCTATCATTCTATCTAATTTATTTTTATTTTTGATATATATTATTCTTTTTCATATATACTATATAACTTAAAACATATAAATATATGAAAATCTTATTAAGGATTAATTAATTATATAATATGTATATCGTCATATCCATTTTTACATCTAACTTTATCCGTATCCGATCCATTTTCATCCTTTTCGTATCCGTATCCATTTTAGATGATATGGATATGTAATTTTCTTGTCCATAAGATATCCATATCCGTATCTATATTTAAAACAGATATAGATATGGTAACACCTATATATACCATATCCAATCCACTTACACTGCTAGGTACTACTCTTTCCAATAGCTCAATTGTCATGTCGGCATTTAGTGAATTGATGTACTGGTTGCGTAAGGGAGACTATGGAGTTCGGAATTTCCCTGGTCAAGCTTTTTCATCCCATGCCAATGATCAAGTATTAGCGGTTAAGTGTTATCACATCAATAGGTGGCTTTGTTGTGTGATTTATTTTGCTGGTTTGAAATTATTTGTTTCGTTGATGTTTTTGTGTTGTCTTACAATTTGTTTGTTATAAGCATTGAGCTAATGACTATCGGAGTTGGCTGTTAGTTTTTCATACTATAATTGAAACTATACACCACCTTTGCCTTAGCATAGGTGGAAGATCACTTTGAACAACTCTGCCTATGTTCTTCTTGTCTCAACACGTCCCATACAAAATCAGAAGAATAGAATGTGTTGTTCATCTTGTAAAATGGGGTGAGTAAATTTCTCTAAGAATGGTGATAAAAGTGCTTAATCTAGAGATGAATATTCTGTGGCTTTCACAGGGTAAATAGCTGTAGAAATGCTATTAAAAAATGGGTGTAATGTAAGCAGATCAAAGCTCTTCATAATATCCAAAGAAGCATGAGAAGGAGAATCTCTTCTAGACAAAAAAGATATCAGTCCTGGAAAGGAATTGAAGGTACCAGACATGTGATCAAACCCATGACCTTCATGGAGTTAGGAAATGGGAATGTGACTGAATTCTGGCATAATCATTAGATCGGGAATCTCCATTTGTAGCTTTTCCTCCCTCACTATTCTCTATTTCAAATCCAACAAAACTTCGTGGCCAGTCATACTACCTTAAAGATAAAACAGGTATTAACCTTCAAAAAGATAAAAAGATGAGGCAGATGACTTCAAGAGGAAGAAAGAACTGTTGCAATAGAAGAAAAAAAACAATACTTTAGAGGCTATGCTTGCTTGGATCCATCACTAGGAATCATAAAGGTAACAATGCATGGCCTTCATGAGCAACCATTTGGATACAAAATCGTCACAGAAGAGAAGGTATGGACTTTGTTAAAAAGAAAGACTTGTCCCCAAATGCTATAGATGAAAATGGGCTGCTGGTAGAGACACTGCAGTTTTTGTGACATGCAATATGAATATATTCAGCACCTATTCTGATCTTGTAGCTTCGCCAAAGAGATATGGTCCACTATGAAGGATCTTTTGGGGAGAGAGCCAAACTTTGATTATTTCACATTCCAAGAATGGTTGCTGAATGCTGAGGATTAAGTGAGTAAAAATCCTAAGAACAGATCAACCTAAGAACATAGATGCCTGTGCGCAATGGAGTGAAAGGATAAGGAATTAATACATCTTCAAGGGCTATGAATCTACTTGGACAATGCTGCAGGGACAGCTAGGGGTTGAGGTACTTCTTAATTTGGAGGATAGCATCTGATGTATTACGGCTTGCTTTACCCCCTAATGTATTAGAGTACATTACATTCTTAATTTCCAGTCCAAAGATCACTAGAAGGTTGGACCCACAGTTGCAACTTTACGAGTCTGCTTCAATTTAGCTTCTGGCTCAAGAACAAAGTTGTCATGCTGACAGAATAATTGGTTGAACCAATGATAGCTTTCTACCTATTCCATCACAAGTTTAGTTTTCTAAAACATTGATAATTGTATGGTCAGTATCAAGTCTGAGCAGATGGAATAACATTGTATCAAATACAAATATTTTTTAAAATGACAGCTAAGTCACAGAAACAAACCGTAGCTAATACCTTATCAAGCATTGCAGCTTCTTCAGCAAACATAAGTTCCCTTACCCTTGCATCTTTAAGTTCCTTCTCATATTCCTCCTGGTTTATATACACCATATAAGTGATACAACATGACCAGTCATAGAAACTGAGCAAAGGGCCAAAGGCCCTTTCCCAGCATATGATATAGAGAAAAAAAACAGTAGTGTATTTGTATACAAGTAAGAACCTTTAGCTGTCTTTTCTTTTCTTCAAATTCCCGAAAATCCAACTCAGCTTGCCTTTTTTCAGCAATATGAATAGCTCGTATAAGATCAAGAATTACTGTTTCATCTTTGGATTTCTCATTGTCCTCAAGCCTCCCACCAGTAATATCTAAAGCCTTCACTTCCTAAATTCAAATTTAGTATTTGCAGAAATGCTAGGTCAATAAAATCATAAATAACTTGAGAACATTCAGAATTGGAGTGCAGAGTATGCACATAACAATTTCTTGCCATATAATAACCTCTTTTTCAGTAGAAATGTCCTCAGAAAAGACAGAAGGCTCTTTGTTTGAAGAGATTTCAGAGATTTTTTCATCCTGAAGAGAATATGCTTCTAAGAGAGAACGTGGTGCCTCCGTCCCATGCTCCAGTGAAACCTGCAGGATGGCGTCAGATAAAACATCTACATTTTAATGATACCTAGATGACTTGGAAAGGAGGAGATGCTCCAAATCAAAAACAGGTTCATGGGATTGTCTCAGAAGATATTGTTAGATAGAAGTACCAACATTCAGACATCTGATGAGCATTAGGAAGGAACATAATGAGAAGATATTTGAAAATAAAAAGGCATGTGCTCATAGTGCAGACTGTGCAGTCAATAGGAGCAACAGACAGATGCAAGGAAAAGATATAGGCACTAGTTGGACTATGTTAGGACTAAGGAATAGTTTCTGTAGTTTTTATATCATTCATTTCCGTTTTGATTTTGCTGAATGGCTTTTTTTGTAGTTATATGTTGGATACTTGGACACAAAGTGGTAGGCAGCTTACCTGCTTTGTCTTGCATCTTTTTGTTTTGGGCTACAAGACAGAATGCTATTTATAAAATGAGGGCACTGACATAAATGATAGTTGCTGATAAATCTTCTGTATGTAATGTGTCAATTAGAGGGCTCTGACAGAGATGATGGTTGCTGATAATCCTCTGTATTCAAGAAACCTATCAGGTTCCTGAGATAAGTCAGATGATGAGAGAGGAAAACATTATTATGAACTAGCTAGTCAACTAGAGGAGTGCTGCCCATATACCTTTAAGTTCAAATGTTGTTTCATAAATTTTTGAATATATAAAGTAGGAAAAGTATGTTTCTTAATCTTTGCATTCTGAAAATTTTGCCTTGTTGCTCTGAGAATTACCACCTTCAGTTAAATTTTCTATTTAGTGTATAAGTTTGTATTATCAAATCTTTTACTTCATGAAGACAACTATGAGAGAAACCACAAGGAAAACTTTAATTTATGTTATATTTAACTAAAGAAAACTGTGATTAACCAAGAGATTATCTTTCAGGCTTCCACATGTAAGTAGAAAAATGGACAACCATGGGCAAGTTCAGATGTGGGTTTCTTAGCAGGAAGAGATTAATCAATTGGATGTAGTCTAAATACCAATTGACTGGAGATTATTTTCAATATGGAAGGCCATGGAAAAATACATAACTTCCAAATTCGAAAACAGGTCTTTAGAGTGCATGGTATAGGAGTTACTTTCAAACAGATGATAATAAGGAAATAGAAACCAACTTGCTTAAAATTGAATTACAAATTATTTATACTTTAAGTGAATTTAGTGGTTAGCTTGAGAAATCAACTGGTTTCAGTTTAATTATCTAAATAGTTTATCTCTATTTTTTCTCTTGCAATTTATTCGATATTATGATGGAATCAGTATGCCAGGGAATGCACTCCCATCCCTAATATGCAATCGCTTCATGCAAAAGGATGTTTTCATAGAATTTAAGAAATTTGGGATTTCAGGGATCAGGAATCCGAAAGTATTAGCACCTGGATTTTCCAATGTTTTAATGCAATTATCCAATAAGATCTATGTGTTGTTGTCAACAAGATTTAGAGAAAAATTGCTGAATCTGAAAGTATGCTTTTCGAAAGAAACCATGCCAACGGTTTGAAGCCCATTACTGTCCAAGCTACTTCCCAGTTCCCATTGTATAAGCTAAACACTGTACAGTCCCTATTGCATGACATTTACTTGATGTGCTAACTAAATATACAGCAACCAACTAACACATGCTATAGCATGCATTTTAGATGAAATAAGAAATGAAATGGTACCTTTGACACATCCTCGGGCCCTATGTCCTCTATTGTGGTCTCAGGACTAGGAGCTTGTCCACTGGAGCTTAGCTCGACCTTGTTCTGAGATAATATTTCTGAATCAGTTTGTTCAGAAGAAGCTCCTGGTTGCATCAATCCATTGTTTAACTTCTCAACGTCTTCACATGCTATTTCAGAACCAAAAGTGTGTTCATGCTTTGGTGACAGATCACCATGAACATCAGATATCTCGTTCTCTTCACTCTTGGCAGGCTCCTCTTCTAAAGAAGATGTCATCGGTGCATCATCTTTCGTGACATTTGTGTCCTCGGCGTAACGAACTTCATTTTTTTTTCCAGTGTTCTCATCCAACTGGGGGCTCACATCACTCCGTTCTCCGTCAGGACCAACTGCAACTCCTCCACCATGCTTCGTCTTATGGACCTCATCGACGTTACTCGACTCAAGAGAAGGCTTTCGGTCCATAGGACGACGCAGACCGATATCTACAAACCCCATTTCATCCGCCACCACAGCAGCCGCCCCAACCACGGTAGCCCCAACCAAAACCTTCGGAAGCAAGCTCGAAGAACCAGATTTCTCACCAGCCCCGGAATCTTGACCTAACCCAAGATTCTTCCCATCACGCGGCCCCGGAGGCGGCTTCGAGGCATTCGAAAGCCCACGTCTGGCGGAAAGGGAGAAGGGCGTCTGGTTCCAATTCCCAAAACAAGAACAATAAGCTACGGGATTCGAACAGCCAACAACTCTCCAGAGTACTTCGAGAGGGGGAAAGGATTGCATACCTGAACTCTGCAGAGTCTGCCATTATGCTTCGCAACTGATCGACCAGAGGACGAGAGCTCCAAAACGCACCTGGACAGTGAGACAAATCGATGCCGTGGAATGCAACAAGAAACAGGAAACGGTAACGAAATGGTTCATCGGTGGAACGAGGGAGTGAGAGAGATTATTGGTTGAGGAGGGGGACAACGTGAGGAAGAGACGTACCTTCGCAGCATTTGCGGTGGTGGCAATGCAGCAGCGTTGACGGAATCGGTGGAGGTGGGGATTCGGAGTGTGGAGAGGGGAGGAGAGATTTGGAAAGCGTTGGTGTTCAGAGGAAAAGTGAAGAGGGAAGGGAGTCGGAGGAGTTGGGTCTTTACTGGGACGAGTATATGACCCCTTCGTCCGTTTTTTTTTTGGATTAACGGCAAGCAATTTTATATATAACCTAAGGGAAAATTTCTTTCTGGTGGGACAAAAAGATACAATATTTCACTGTCAAATAAACCATAAATGGAGTACATATAGTCCACAAATTAGAGCAACTAACACAGGTCAGCAATAAAGATGTATTATTTTCAAATATTCTGTAATCAAAAGAAAAGATTAACACAGATGGATTATCCTCTCATGTGGCTGGACCTTGCTGCGGAGAGCCAGCAGTTCCACTGAAGAATGTCGCAGTGGGAGGAGGATCAATGTTTTCAGACGGTTGAACAGAGGTAATGGAGCAGGGAGCGTCTGCCTTGTTAAAACCTGTGGAAAGAACATCTATCCAACTATGAAAAGAGTAGAAATTTCATATATGCATAAATTAGGGATCTGAAGATGCCCTCTAAAAATCCGGTTGTTCCTTTCCTTCCAAATAACCCAAAAAATGACTTGAATCAAAATGCTGAAGCCGATGGAAGATAATTCTGTTTTTAAAGGAAGAGGAATTGTAAATAAATCTGCAATGGAAAAAATAGCAGGATAAAGATTCCCCTGGATGAATGCATGCCAAATGAAGGTAGCGAAGGGGCAAAATAAGAAAAGATGTGTGACCGTTTCCAAATGCTTGTTGCAAAAAATGCACATCTGTGGGCCATCCCACCCTTTTTTACACAGATTAGCCTTGATCAGGATTTTATCATGCAAAGCCAACCAAGCAAATATCTTTATTTTGAAAGGAGCCCAACTGCACCAGATTGCTTCATAGTGTTGAAAACGAAGCCTTCCATCATTAATAAAATTATAACATGATTTAACAGATAAGATTTTGTTTGAGTAATTCCACTGTAACATATCATTTTGAGGAAGAAATATAATGTTAGAGATAATGTCTGTCAAAAGGTCAGCCTGGTCCTGAAAGAAATTAGTGTTGGCAATTAACAGTGGACAAGCAAATAGGCTGCCAAAGTCTGTTTTAAAAATTTCAACAGTTTTTGCAAGTGAGGCTTTTTTGTATGTGGCTAGAGTGAATAAATCTGGGAGATAGTGTTTAAGTTTCATCCCATTCCATCATTTACTTTCTCAGAAGATGGTGCTGGTTCCATTGTGAACTACTGATTCGGAGCAGCAGTAAACTAGGTTGAAGCATGTTCTCAATTCATTCCATAGTGGAGAAGCTCTACCAAGAGATGAATTCAGAATGGCCCCAGGCCAATTTCTAGTGAAATACTTTGCTTTTATAATTTCTTTCCATTTTAAGGAGCAAGAGTTGGAAAGTAATTGCCATAAAAGTTTGGATTTAAGGGCTAGATTAAAATTCCTAATGTTGATAATTGCCTAACCATTTTGTTGCTTAAATCTGCAAAATAGGCCCCAACGGACCAAATGGCCATAAGATGAAGTGGAATCATTTGATTTCTAGAGAAATCTGGCTCTAAGTTTGTCTATCTCTCCAATCCTTTTAGGGAGATGTAAAACAGATAGTAAATAGGTAGGGATGGCTGAGAGGACAGAATTGACCAGAGTTAATCTTCCCCCAAGAGAAAGATGCTTTGCCTTCCAAAGAGATAAATTATTAGAGATTTTGTCAATCACTGGGGTTCAGTCATTGAAGGTGGCTTTCCTAAAGTGCAGTGGAAGTCCAAGATAGGATATAGGCAAGGCAGCTGTGTTGCAGCCAAGTATAAGAGCTGACCTATTTAGAAAGTCAATTGGAACCCCAATTCCAGTGAGGGAGGATTTGTGAAAATTGATTTTTAAACCAGAACAATACTGGAAGCAGCACAGAATTCTCTTAATATTAATTATGTTTTCCTCCCTAACATCCAAGAAGAGAATAGTATCATCAGCATACTGGATGTTCATGATATTGGGGCCTCCATGGGGGATCTGGATCTCAGTTATCAACCCAGAGTTAACAGCAAGAAAAAGCATTCTGTTCAGAATATGTGTAACAATTATGAATAAGAATGGTGATAGAGGATCACCTTGCCTCAGACCATTGATAGATGGAAAGAAGCCTTTGGGGGAACCATTGAGAAGGATGAAGAATCTAACATGTGTAATGCACATCTTAATCCACGAGATCCAAGTATTGCCACAGCCCATACCAGCAAGAGAATCCAATAAGAAGTCCCAATTTACATTATCAAAAGCTTTCTCAACGTCCAGTTTTAACAGAAACCCAGGAGTACCAGACAGTTTCATGAAATGTAAAGTTTCCTGAGCAACCAGGAAGTAATCCCCAATATTCCTCCTAGGAATGAAAACACATTGAGTGTTATCAATAACTTTATCCAGGATAGGGGCTAGCCTAGAAGCCAGAGTTTTAGTAATGATTTTATATAAACTGTTCACCAGGCTGATGGGTCTATAGTCTTTAATATACTGAGCCCTTTGAAGTTTAGGGATTAATGCTATAAAAGTTTGATTGATAGGTAGCAAAAAATCTGAGTCTGTGGTGGCATTTAAGTAGTTGAAGATCTCAAGGATATCTAACTTGAGGATTTCCCAGAAATGTTGAAAGAAGAGTATTGGGAAACCATCAGGGCCAGGGACCTTGTCTCCTGGCAAAAGCCTAAGATTATTATGAATTTCCTCCAAGGTAAAAGCCCTTTCTAAATCCGTGGGATTCTGAATTTTATTTGGAATTAAGGTATCCCAACTCATGGAGGGATAGGTCCTAAGAGGCTTATTGAATTACCTAATGAAATGTCCTTCAATTTCCTTGGAAATGATGGCAGGGCTAAAAACTGTTGAGTTACCTAACTTCAAGGAATGAATAGCATTGATTCTTCTTCTACTATTTACTATACTGTGGAAGAAAGAGGTATTTAGGTCCCCTTCTTTAAGCTATTGAACTCTTGACTTTTGTTTCCAGTATTCTTCTTGCTCTTGGAGTAAGGAAGAGTGTTCAAGCTGAAGAGCTCTTTTCTCCAACAGCATTGGAGTTTGTAACTACTGGGACTCAGCCAATGAATCAATATGAGCAATTTTAGACTCAATTGAGATTAAACGTAGACATCTCTCCTTTCTCACTAGCCTAATCCAGTCAATGATTTGCTTCTTTAGTTGTTTAAGCCTGTATGCAAATCTGGTGACATGAGAGAGAGAGGTACAGATCCTAAAGGAGCTGGACCAAGAATTTTCAATAAATATACTAAAACCCTCATAGTGGAGCCAAGATTTATAAAATTTGAATGAGGTAGGGCCCCAATCTGGTGGAGTAGTATTAAGGGAGATCGGAATGTGATCAAAGACGACCCTAGCCAAACCCAGGTAGAAAGAGTTGGGGTACTGTTTGGCCCAGTCGCTGGAAACAAGGAATCTATCCAGCTTACCCATGGAGGGAGTAACTTGCATGTTGGACCAAGTAAATCTAGAGTTATTATGGGAGAAATCCACGAGAAAATGTTTATTAATGAAGGCATTAAATTGTTTCATGTCATTGGTGATGATGTGCCTAGAGGAGTGCTCATGAGAGAATCTAGTAAGGTTAAAATCCCTCCCAATAACCCAGTTAGAATTCACTTTAGAGCTTAAGGAATCTAATTCCTCAAGAAATGCAGTTTTCATAGTTGAATTACAGGACTCATAAACCCCTGTAAGCCACCAATCTAGGCCATCAACTGAAGATGTGAAGTTGAGGGTAAGACAATAAGTGGTGGAAATAGAGGTTACCAGTGTGAGGAATCTATCATTCCAACCAATAAGGAGACCCCCAGAGGCCCCTGATGAGGGAATAGACGCCCATTGATTTAAAAGACCACCACCTAACTGTATAATTAGTGAAGGTCGCTAACTTAGTCTCGCTAATAATAATAACTTTACACTTGTTAATTTTAACAAAGTTGTTGATGTAGGATCGAAATAGCTCCTCTAGAGGGGGGGTGAATAGAGAATTAACACTTTTTAATTACTTTGACTACTTTTCAGAGATTAATGAAAATTACATACAAAGGATATTATTTAACAAGTATAATCAA
>JAMKQA010002369.1:0-22468 GCA_024699735.1 Posidonia australis | reverse complement strand
TGCCATGACACACAATGCAAATGAATGTCCTAAAATGCACTCTCTCACCATGCACGTCCCATATGGGGTTGACCACATGGGACGCACTCATGGGTTTGAGTTTTTCGACTCTGGTCAGAAAGTAAGGTCCCCGTTCTAAATCCTGGCCAAAGCGCAGGCAGTGAACGAGTGGTGCGTTGGTGGCCTCGTCTCCTGCAGTAGCATGGAGCTGTACCCTCTACTAGCACCGACACGACCCCAGACAAATGGGGACAAACTAGCAACACGTCCTACGCCAAAGCTATAGAACAGGCTGCTAAGATTGTCCTTCGCAAACTATGGGTAGACCGAGAGGAGAAGATGCATGCTTTCTATAATGATCATTCATGCGAAATGCTTTTGTGTCTTTACTTGCATTTTATTAAACCAGAGGGGATTGTGAGCATTTGTCTCTAGTTACGCCTTATTAATTGTTCTGCTGAGTTTGTGTGTTTTATTTTGACAAGATAGGGAGGCAAACAAGTCTCTACTCTTCAAATCATGGCAAACTTAAAAAAGAAGGGGAAAAACACACAATTATGGCATCCAAGAGTCATCTAAAAGGCGTAAACATGGCATGTGCTGGTGTAGTGCTCAAGTAGGTGAATAAAAGCAAGCATCGACAAACAAAGCATGAAATAGATCATGTGCATGTGCAGTGGCATAGCAACAGTGTAAAGAAAGCGAAAAAGGCATGTTCAGTCAAATATGTACAAGTAAATATCATGCAAGCAAGCATAAAGCAAACAAACCAAAGACAAATAAGGAAACCAGAACGAAAGCTAGAATTCGGTTCTCCCTAGCGGAGTCGCCAGTTCTTGTGACCATGCCGATGGAACCCTTGGTGCGGCTCTCCACCAACTCCGGTGTGTGGAAACACACGAGGAGATCCGATACGGTCACAGCGAAAATGGTGAATTTGGAAGAAAAGAGAAGACCCGAAAACACCAAAGGGAAGACAAAGGATAAGGAAAGGAGTCGCCACCTAGTCTTTTAATGGAAAGATGAGGAAAACCAAAAAAACACAAAAAGGCAGAAGGCAAACAAGATGCAAAGATGCATGTGTAATCCATGCCTAATGGACAATGCACAAATGCATAAGGGCCAGAGAAAGGGTAAGGATTATGGTTACGCATGTGGAAGGAGTTAGGCACCCCCATGCGCCCAAGAAAACTCGATCATCCTTGGTTTCCTACTGTTAATGGTCTATTAAATGTATGCTTGCTTATTCTATATGCTCATGTATGAAGATGATCGAAAACATGCCAAATCAAGGAGAAGTGAAATCAAAGGAAAAAGTTAATCCGAGGGTCAAATGTAGACATTGTTAATGCAGCTTTACTGTATGCCCTTGGGTGATGAGGAAAATTGTGAAATTCTTGGAAAGCGTCTTGCAAAGCAGCGGAAATTGGGGATAAATCCGAGAAAATAAAAAAGGGGAAAATAATCCTTGTTTCGGGACCATGTCGGCTTTGTAAGCCTTTTACTGTACGCCCTCGAGCGATGGAAAACCAAAACAAGTGAAAAAACCGCAGAAGATCGAGGGAAACCCAGATAACGAGGAGAAAACAAAGCTCGGAACAAGCTAGAAAAGCGTGCACCAAGCAAGGAAGAAAAGATGGGAAAATCCGTGCAAAAAGATGTGAAAAATATGCAAAATGCAAGTGTGAATGCAAATTTGAAGAAGTCTAGGTGTTTTGTGCAAAAAGCCCAAATTCCGAAGAAAACTGACATTCAAAAACCCAAATCATCAAAAATACATAGGAAAACACATTCCAGGCAATGTATGAAGAGATCTAGGGTCAAATGTGCATCCCTAGTCAAAATGAAGTTCTCTAGTGGCTAAAATGCAATTTACCCACTAATGCATGCATGCAAATCAATTCATCATAGAATCTGGGTAAAAATGCAAGAAAATAGTCTCAGAAATGATCAAGGAAGTTTCAGGGGCAAAATGGTCATTTTTCCCTTGAAAACAGGCAATCAGAACAATTCTGCAAAGCATAGGGGGTAAACTACAAAAAAACCCAGCAAATAGAGCATCCAGAAGAAATTCAGTAAAAACAAAGGGTTAAAGTGCAATTAAACCATGAAAACAAGCTTCTAGAATGTTTTCAAAAAATTCAGGGAGTTTTATGCAATTTTCACAGTAAAATAAGCCTTTTGGAATTTTTCCTGTAAAACACAGGGGCCTAAATGCAATTTGTCCAATGAAAACATGCTTCTGAAATCATTTAAATGAAGTTCAGGGGCTTATATGCAATTTTCACTACTAAAATGAACTGTCAGAAATATTTTGAAGAAGATCAGGGACTCATATGCAATTTGCACTGCAAAAATGAACTATCACAAACATTTCAAGGAAATCTAAGGTCTTCTATGCAATTTGTCTGAAGCAAAACACATTTTATAAACTTTGGAGGGTTTTTATTAAAGTTTTAAACTCTGAAGACATTACTTTAAATGTTTAGGGTAAAACATGTAATATTTTCAGTTAAAACTTTATTCGAAACATTTTAGAAAAATGATGGAAGGACCTAGATATAATAAAAGGACCAAAAAGTAATTCCAGAAGGACCTAATTGCAAGAAAAACATAAACTCCGGATTTCATTCAAATAAAATGTTTTAAACTGTTTTTTAAAAAGAAAAAGAAACAACGGTCGCCAGCGACGGAGATCGCCGCCGTCGACTACCGGAGGAGGGCAAACAAGGCCTTCCCGTGGTTCGATCTTAGATCAGACTTCACGGGAGGCAAGAAGGAGAGGATAGGAAGACATCCAACGGAGTGGATGGACGATCAAGGAGTTGGAACAGGCCTCCCACCTACCTCGCCGTCGAGGTGCTTCAACGACGACTACAGGGAAGAAGGAGGGCTGTCGGGGCTACGGCGCGGTGTTCCTGTGCTCTGGGAGGCTTCGCGGCATTGAGGGAAGCTTCCTCCCCTCCTTTGGAGCTGAATGGAGCGGCGGAGTGGCTCTGGCAGTCGACGGCGGTCCATCTCCGGCGTGGTTGGTTGCGGCGGTGATCCGAGGCTCGAGGCATGATTCTGGGGCCTCCGGAGTGATCACGGGAGGTTGTGGAGTGATCCTGGACTGTCGGAGGGGCGTGGAGCTACGGGAGGATCGCATTCAGTGGATGCTTCGGTCTTCTTCTCGGTGCCGGCAGGTGCAGCGGCTCCGGCGATCTTCGCATGGAGGTCTTCTAGAGACAGCGAAGCGGTGCGTGGAGGAGCGGCGGAGCACGAGGAAGACCTAGGGATGAAGGAGGAACAGCTTGGGGCACGAATCCACTCCTGGATTTGTACCCCCACCTCTATCGTCGAAGATCAACTCCGACGACACCCCAAAACACTGATTCCGGCCAGAGGAGACCTCTGGCTTGTCTAGAATCACCCGAGAAGACACAGGGGACCTCAGGAAATAGATCTTGAAGTAAATTGAGGACTAAGGAGCACGTACCTGGTCTGACGACGTGAGGCTCCTTCTCAGCTCGCCGGAAGGTCTGAATTCTCCTCCTCTCCTTCCCGTGAATCTCCCTTTCTCTCTGGAATTCACTGGCGCTCTCAGTTCTCTCTCTCTTTTGCAAAAAGTCCCTGCAAAACTCTAGCTCTACCCTCCCTTATATAAATGAGGAAACCCAACAACCCACCTCTATAACAACCTCTAACCTCCTAATAGAACCACTAACAGACTCCAAACCCCACTAACTAGACACCTAACAACCCAACAGACTCTAACGGCTGTCCCCCTTGCGCTCCATCCTCTCCCCTTTGGTCGTTGACAAGATGAACGGCGATCCAAGCTCCGGCGATGGCTGATCCAATGGCTGAGCTGCCTGGGTGATGCTGATCCAATGGTGAAATGGGCTGAAGGAGGTGGGTTCAATGAGGAAGAATGGCTCGGGCTGAAATCGTGTGGAATTAAAGGGAGGAAGATGAATTCAGTTGGGTGAAATATTTGCTTGCTTTGGTAAGTAAACATTGATAAATGAAGATGGGGGAGAAAAATAAGAGAAATAGGTTTGACTTTGGTTATGAAAGTCAAATAGGAGAAAATGGGGTGTTGGGTTGGAAAGGAAAGAGAAGTAAGTGGGTTGAGCTATTGTGGGCCTTCATGGACTCAATTGGGCTCAATGGGCCTATGTGGGCCCCCATGGGCCCAATTAGGTCTGAATGGGTCCAAATGGGCTAAATGGGCTTCCATGAAATCAAATAGGCCTAGAATGGGCTTGTGGGCCCAAATGGGTTCAACTAGGGTTTAATAGGCCTAAGTGGGCCTTCATGGGCCCAATTGGGTCTCCAAGAATTAAATGGCCTTGGTTAAGTCAAAACTTAGCCACCACATCCCCGTCCTGCAAAATCAGAAAATTGGGGTGTCTACAGTTATAGTCTTGTTTTTCGCAGTTTTTGTGGGGTCCGTACTGGGTGACTTCTATCACTCATATGTTTTTCCTCGTGTATTTTGGTTTGCAGGTGTAGGCATGTTGAGAGTTAGCGTAGTGCATATAGTCTGGAGTCTCCTCACCGCACACACAGGTCTACACTTAAATGGTCTGAATGGTTCCTGATAGTTAGATATTTGCTATTTAGCTTTAATTTTCCCGTAATTTAATTTGTTTTAAATTATTGTGGAAAATGTGGGGCGTGACACTAAGATACTATAGGCTAGTGTTCGTTCGGTCTTGAAGGTATGATACTCCCAGACTATCATTTGCGAGGCTAAGATTGAGGTCTACAGGTTGAGGTGCCGTCTGTACGTGGAGGTATCATACTCTAGTTGTCTCTGGGTACTGAGGCTCGAGGTACCGTCAGGTGTGGAGGTATGACACTTTCACCGCTTGGATGCCGAGTTGAGGACATCGAGAGGGTGGATCCTGTGGTGTTGACCAGTGTAGGTAGTACACGTGCCTCGCTTCTGTTGACATCTTGAGTGATGGGATAGCTTTCCTAGGTGAAGTTAACTCTTTGAGGATCCTTCAGGCGGAAGGAGCCCGTGACAGACTTACTTCTCGCAAGGTGGCTCGTCTGTGATAGTGCAACATGACTGCTTGTGGCCAAAATTGGTTACCTGTTCTCGAGCAACATGACTCAGTGCATTTGTGGTTTGTGGCCAATAGGGCCGTGCTTGCGATTTTGGCTAGTATGACCTATGTTTTGGCGGTTTCGACCAGTAGGACTAGGTTTTGTTGTACGAATGGTTTTCTTATGTGCTTATGAGTTCAAAAGAAAAGATAAAATATTTTGGAGACGAGATTGTTTGGCTAGTAAGGCCTATGTTTTGAGACTTGGTAGATTTGGTGAAAATGAAATTTAAAAAAAAAAGCTTGGTTTTGTTTTCTATGTTTTCCGTCGGGTGCGTGCTGGGTGACTTTTCTAATCACTCACGTATTTTCTTGTAATTCTTAGTTGTAGGTACAAACATGTAGCTATCGTGGTCTTTAGTGCACATAGTTGGAGTCTCATAGCTGTTCACTATAGGATCCTAGTACTTTAGATACTTTAAATTAACCTTTAATTTCCTATAATTTAGCATTTAATTATGAAATTATGTAGGTTAATGTATTTGTGATAGTAGCGATGTGGGTCGTTGCATAATCCAATACCATATTTTTTCCCCTCATCCAGAACTTCTTGAACATTAGCCTCTCAATTTTCTTCTAATTCACCTTCAAAGTCATTCTTCGCGTTACACTTTATGAATACAATTTCGAAGCAAGAAAACATGCTAAGATAGTGTTACCGTATGTTTCATAGAGAAATAGTATGTAACTTTGAAAAATAGTCAAATGATGTTTTACCACTCCAAATGTGCACTTAACCAAAGTCATTAATTGTGAATGTTTGCAATTGAAATTCTGTATGGCACTATGTGGTAGTCAATTAGCATCATACTCATTCAAGTAATATCTAACACATCAAAATGGACATATAAATTATGCCAAGTTTGGATAGCCAGCATCAATCAAAAACCTTTTGCTTAAAAAAATAATATTTAGTGATCATTTTTTTATGTATCAACTACATAACATGTTTAAAATTACCTGGAAGAACTATAAAACCATTTGGCACTTTTTCTTGATGGCTACAAAGTCAAGAGGTTTTGGTTTCAACGATTCAAGCTCAACTTGTCCTCTCCCTTTCTTCCTGCACCTTCCAGCCCCAATCTCCATCTATGCTCCCTCCCCCTTTATTCTTCGATACAATGAAAGCAGTTATATTTATTTACAACTAACAACTCAAAATGACTTAGTGTATGAGAGGCAAACATATTCGCCAATGGTTGAAACATAAAAAAGCCTCCTTTGTCTACCTCAACAGTTCAAGCTTTACTAACGAAAGTTTCATTTAAGCATAGCATGAAGTAGCCACTAAAACTTTGGACTTATTTTGGCCTAACATGAAGCTTCATATTTTGATACAATTATCTTTTGTGTATAGTGTGGAATGTATTATGCATATTGTGTTAACTTTTTGTGTTGGTGCATATTGTCTCAACTTTTTGTGTTATTTGTGTTGCACATTAATGAGCATCTTTTATTGAATGTGTTTGCCGTATATAATGGATGGTACTATAGGTAATACTTATTTGAGATGTGTGACCATGGCAAGAAAACTAGGGGTGTAGGACAAAACTACACGTCAAAGGCCACAAAAGGGTGACATCTCTGAATTGAATTTCAACTCGAAAACATCAAGCAAAGAAAGAAAAAAAAGAGGGATAAGGAAGGAGTCACCACCTAAACTATTCAAAGCAGGAGGTAAGGAAAACCACACACAATCAAGCTCAAAACATGTAACACTTGAGGTTTTTGTGGGGGCTGTGTAGGTATCAAGCATGGGTTGGCTGTGTGATTCTCCAGCACAGGTTCTAGGCATGTTTTAATAGCCCAAAATACTGTAAGTTATAAGTTATTATTATAGATTTGGTTCCCACTTGGTTATATTTTTAGTGATTGGGGGGTAATGGAGGTGTAAGCCTTGTTGGGTGTATTGGTGTTTGATTACCTTTAAATGTAATATTTTTCTAGGTAATCAAATTGAATTTTAGTGGATATTCCTCCCTTTGTATTCCCTATTCAGCGTATGATGTCCCATGGATTGGTTTGGCATATTGTGTTGTGATTTCCCTTAGTGTATTGCATTGTGGGTTCATTTTGACGTGTTGTGTCCCATGAATGCTTGGAGCATGAGGTGGGCAAATGCCAATATGCTAGAAAGCCGATTCATGACAATGTGTATTTGGATAACCACCCATGATGATACTATTCATAAACAATGCCACACACAAGGCTTGTATAAAAGGAGAAAGAGGGGTGGTGTCAGTGTAACGACCCAAATTTGAGGCAACATCTTACGCCATATATTTTATTTAGAATTTTAGGTTGTTGGACACTGAGTCCCATGCATTTAATGTAAAATGCAGCTCTAGTAGCATTCTATTCTTGAACTAGTAGATTTTTGACTTTCTTAGTGTTATACGTAGAGTGTGGTGCGCCTTATGTTGATGCTTGAACACATGCATTTAACACCTGTTGTCAGTGAGAGTTAGCCATGTATTGCTATTGTGTATTGCAGGCACGTATTCCTAGCATGTTTTGCTAGTGCATATAGCTGGTGTGGAAAATTCATTATTCTAGACCCAAAGCTGTAGTTGCACTTAAGTTGATCTGGCATTACAACTTAGATTAAATGTTGTGTTTTGGTGTTCAGAGGATTAGATATTGTGTAGACCCTTGTGGAAGTCTTAAGGGTTTATTTTCGGTTGTTGACGTTTGTGGTGTGCTTTGGCAGTCAATCTTCCCTTGCACGAGTCACCTGAATAATAAGTGGTTGCATGGTTTGGTTTGTACTTGTAGCTTCCTTCACACTTGTCTTTTCTCTCTCTTTTTATGAGCACAATGAAGGGGATGAGAGGATTCCATAACCTTCCGTGCTTCCTTCTCCTTCTTCTTCTCCACCTTCAGTAAGGGAGAAGATAGTGAGAGATAGTGAGTGTGGTGAGAGAGATGGAGGGAGTTGCTGTGCAAGGAAATCACCGACGACCATCAAGGCTCTAGAGGCATTGTTGAGGTACACACCTCATAGATCTTTCTTTTATGCCCAGTTAGATTGCTAGGAGCATGATAGTGTAGATTATGGTGTGTGGATGCTTGGTGTGATTTTTAGGAGATTTTTAGAGGATTTTACAGTATATTAATGGCATATTTATTCTCTCAATGGCATAGTAGTTCTATTTTATATGTAAGCTATGATCGGTGATTTCTTGGGCCACATGCAATGGTTTGATGATTCTTGTCCCAAATGGTAAATCATCACTAGATCTACAATTTGGCATATTGCATGTGATTTTTGGGCTTACGTGATGATATCGCTTGCATCTTCTACTAATAGGGGAATAGTATCTATGAATAGTGCCTATGAACTTTGGATTGTATTTTCTCATGATCCATTTATCGAATCCTTGTGATTTTTATCCCAAATTGTAGAGCTCATCGAGATCTTCAGTTTGGCATGTGGTTTGAAATTTTTGGGTGCACATGTAACGATTGCTTGGAGTTCCCACCTCTAGTGATTGAAATGGGTTCTTATAGGTATTATGCACTATGGTTTTTAACCAAAGCCACGGGAATATACCATGCGTGCCTACCGTGGGTAGCAACCACAGTTTGGGCCCAGTTCAGTCCTATTATGATGGATTTTGGTGTAGTTTTTTATGGTTTAGATATTGTTAAATAATGCCTTGACATTGTAGATAATTTTGGAACATAAATGATTAGGAAAAATCATTAGAATGATTCTAAGGAATGCCTAAAATGAACTAGGAATATTTTTCTTGTACCATAGATAGAATAAAAGACTATAAAACTTAAAAATATTAAGTCTTTTCCTAAATTGTTTAGATGGACATTAAGGTTCATGTTTCAACCAAAGATTAGAGTTTTGGTTTGGTTTTGGTGTAATGCAGCGAATCAAGTATTCAATGGCATAGTTTGGGGTGTTTGACACTGAGTTGGTTGTGTCTTGTGAAAGACACAGGCCAGTCAGCATCATATACTTTAGCACCAGAACTTTAAGTTTTGAGTGTGACTTGTGTTGGTGTCAAGTCTTGTAAGTTAAATGGAACTTCAAGACTGTTACTTTAGTTTTTGTGTGGTTCCTTTTGGGTAAATTTAATACCTAGAAGGTGTTGTTGTTTCCTCTATTGTGTTTTATGGTATGTGGTTTTAAATGATTTTCAAATGATTTTGGAAGAAATATTGGACAGTTTGCAAAGTGGTTTTCTAAAGGGTTTTGGAAATAATGTTTTGAGGTTGTGGCTTTTGGTCATGGTTTCCGCATCGTGTTTGGCATGATATTTGTGGAGGTTTGAGATGATTTTTGAGATAGATTTTGAAATGGTTTTAGAAAAGGATTTTGAAAAAAAAATGCATTAGTTTTGCAAAAGTTTTGAAAAGATTTTCATGGGACCAAGAGACTACAGCTCCAGATCAGCTTTCCAGGGATGAAGTGATACCTCTAGGGTTGTAAGTTGCTTGCTTGGGATGAGGTCCGAGTGCTTTATGGTTTTTAGAGACCAAGAGACTAATGGTTTGATTGGCCTTCAAGGAAAGCTGATATTCCTTGGGTCGCAACTATTGATATCTCATTTTCACATTTCCCAGAGTTGAGCAGGATATGAAATTTTGAGGTTCCCTAGCACATGGTTAAGAATCTATAATACATTTTCCAGATTTTTCCATGATTTATTTAAAAACATTCTTGATTTTACTTGATTCAAGGTCGTTAGCTGTGGTAGAACTAACACACAAGAACTAGTGCTAGGTTCAAGCCCCTTGAACATTTTTTGGGGCGACTCATCAGCTACGGCAAAGCTAACACTTTCACTTTACTCAAATTGGTGGTAGATTTGTGTATTCTGATCTTAAAGAAGATGTTTTTTATGGAATTTTTGAAGTAGTTTTGGACTTTTTATGCATCTTTGTGGATTGAAATAAAAGATAGTAGGTAAACTACAAAAGACCAAGATGTTACCACAATGACTGGCGATAGACCTAGTCGCCTATCTTAGGGTGATGAGTCCCATCACCTATTCAGAAAGCAATAAGTAGACTTAGTCGCCATTGTTGCAAGCAACGAATATCCTAACATTCTGTTTCAACATAATTTGTCATCTCGAGCTTTAATATGACATATGGGATATTTATAAAATATTATCACATTTTTCCCATAAATATTATAATTTCTACAATTTTTCTAGCACTTAAATATATAATATATCATATAAATTGTTATAAATGTTAATTAATTCAGGAAAATTCTAGAAATATGGATGACATGAAATTAAAGCCATTTATCTTTATTTTTATGCAATAAATCGAGATTTTATGTTGGTTATTATATTTTCAATGTTTTAACCACATTTAATTCATATAATATCTAAAAATAAAGATATGATCTAAGAAAATCCTAAGTGATTATTAATCAAGGCTAAATTATAGATTCCCACATCTTAATTTCCTTGATTTTTGTTTTTAGAAGATATGATATAAATCTAATCTACTTAATTTGTAAGTATTGATTTGATTTTCAAAATATCTTTTAATTTATCTCAATTACGAAAATCATAAAATTGGGTAGATTTGGTCTTGATCTATTTTTCTATATTTTTTGATCTTAATTTTTGAAATTTTATCTTTTTAGTTTCTCGACACATGTATCATCGATGACTAGCTAATATGGAATATTTATTGCTTTTTAGGTAATTATTTTCCACGTGAAGCAAAAAAAGGCACCTTCAACGTCGTCACTAGTGTGTGCATTGACATGATGATCATGTCGCCAGTCCCATAGGAGACAAGCTTTAATATCTATTTTTTCCATTTTAAGAGCATTTAATCCTAGCCCTTGATCTCCCTCCTCTTCTTTGACGAGGTCACGCCCCTTAAATTCTATAAAAGGACCTCTAGGTCAAGAGTTTAAGAGGAGGAAATTTTTAAACCTTAAGGAGGTCAAGAGAAACCCTAGGAAGCTTTGAGAAATCCTGGGAGAAATTATGAGAGAGAGGGAGCCCTTGAGAAAGAGCCATAGCCCCCTCCACCATGTTGAACCTTTCTGTGGCAACCTAGATCGACAAGAGATCTAGCCTTCCAAAGCTTAAATGCGTCTTTAAAGCTCCATTTGACTAGACTTCCTCCACTCCTCACTAGAAGTACGAGGGTGAAGGGAGTACTCATTCCCAATCCATTTTCAATTACATATCATTGCATTCATTAGAATAAACCTATAGCATATGCATGCAAGGACAACCCTCTGGTTAGTATTAATTTTATTTAGTCATGTTATTTTGTTGTTTTTTTCATATTGTTTATTGCACCTAAACTAATATAGAATTTTTATTGTTTGTTTTGAAGGGAAGGAAGATTACATAGCATGAGGAAGCTACTGGACAACATCCTGTCGTCGACCCAGTGAACCCAGAACCCATATCCACCACAACCGCATCTCTTGTAAGCGTCTCGTTAGCTGACATTAAAAGACAAGTGGCGATCAAAACCAAAGTCATCGACGTCCGTGGAAACACCAATGATCTTCATCAATCTCTCCATTCCCCGTCCACAATGAGCCGCTTACTTAGGTTGATGTCTGAATGGTTTTCATGATTTTGCTATGGCTTGAGATTTTTGGCTTGTGTGTGTATCTGTTAAGCCCAAGGGTGAGGAGCCGTTGGTTGTTCAGGGCACTAAGACTGAGACTACGACTTAGAGGCCGACATTGAGGTTTGTGTGACCAAGAGACCAAGAATGAGGTCCAATGAGGACGCCTAGAAGGCAAACCTTGTGGCATTGTCCTGAGAGAAGACAACTTGCCTGAGGAGGGTGAGTGGCTTTCCTGAGGAGGGTTAGCCTTGTTGGTGCTAGTGTGGTGTACTTTAGTAGCTACTTATGGACTAGTGTTGGTTTCTTGGCGACAGGCTACACGATATAGTGTTGAGAGTTCTTCAGATGGAGGGACGCTAGGATAGGTAGGCTACGGTTGTCTCTAGCAGTGTAGTACATTATGATGAGCTTGTGGCTAGTGCTTGTTTTGGTGGTTGTGGTTGCACCAAAGTGGCATTGTGGTTGCACTTGTGAGGTGTTGTGGTTTTGCTATGTTTTGATTCAAGAAATCAAGCTCTAGACTAAAGTAGACCATGGTTTTCAGAGAAGTGGCTCTAGGATTGGTGTTGCTCTTGCTGTGGTGGGATGTTTTGGATGCAATTGAGAGTATTCAAACACTGTTGGCTGTTTGGTTCATGTAGAGAGTGTGTGGGATCAGACTGTGTATTTTGTGCTGATGGTGTGTGTGATTTTGGACTTTACTTGGCAAGAGTAGCATTTCAAGTATGCATAAGATTTTGAAAAGCATGGATATGGTTTTGAAAGGAAAAAGAGAAAAGTGGTTTCAAAGACATATTTTAAAGGATTTGTTGCTAGTAGAGTGATAGTGAATTGCCTTGTTGTGGTGTTGTGACATTGAGATGTGATGTTTGTGCCTTGTTTCTTGTGGCATGATTACACTTGGTCCTTCAGCGTTGATTGTCGAGTTGTTTGTGTGTGTTTAAATGGAATATGTGTTGGGTGACCATTTTGAGTAGTCACTTATGTATGCTATGTTTTTGATGTTTTTCGTAGGTATAAGATAGGAGTGGAATCTTACTAGTGCACATAGCGAGGAGTCATGCTGCCACACATAAGGAGTTTTGGTTAAGTGAGTTGTTTAGTTTTATTTCAGTTAATTTAGCATTTTATTTCTATTGATTATGTTTGGATTTACCTTTCATTGATAATAATTAATAGAAATGAAAAATATAGCTAGGTTGAGTGATAGCAACTGGGAGGTCGTTACAATTATACACACACACACCCATTGTTGAGAGAGGAGAGATTGTGAGAGGGATCTTGTGAGAGAGAGAGAGAGAGAGACAGTTTGAGAGGGAGGAAAATGGTGATCGTCGTAGGTTGTTGGGGGTTTTTCACCAATCACCGTTGCATGTGTTCCAAGGGCACCATTGTTGTTGGGTCACTGGCCATCGTGAGGTATCGCCACAAGTGCTACTGCCACCACTCCTACTATGTGTTGTGCTATTGCTACTAGTGCTGCAGTGCCATCATTACTATTATTGTGCGTCAAAAAGAAGGAGCCCTAGTGGGTGACAGATGCATGCTACTATCACTATGCAGGTCAAGGATAGGGCATCAATGAAAGGTACACTCTCCGGGAGTTTGAGGTCTTGAAAATTGCTGGCTTGCCTGGCGATGGCTTGGCTATTCTTAAAATGGGCGAGACCGACGACGATGTAGCTTTGGAGGCCCATAATGACTAGAGGGCTTCCTTTGATGTCTTCATCTAGAGTGGGGGTAGCACATCTTCTTTTCCATCATCGTGGAAGGTGACTACTTATGGTTGTGGCTCCAGTAGAGCAATGCTCTAGAGTACCCCTAGCTGATGAGTCGGAATGCTAACCACTGCTCCTTCATACTTGAATTTTACTAGTTGGTGCATAGAGGACGCTACTGCTCCTACTTCTATGAATCATGACCTCCCCAAGATGAGTGGCTCTAGAGCATCTTCTTCTAGCACAATCACAGTGGTGGTGCTTGTCAACGGACCCACTGTAATCTCCATCTAGATTGTGCCTAAGGCCAAGTTTTGACTTTGATCAAAGTCAATGCACATGAATGAAGTTTTATCTATCCTGTTTTCATTGATTCCTAAGTACCAGAGTGTGGGTAATGAATTGAGGCTTCGACTTGGTTTGGTATTGATCAGCACTCCTTGCAGTATATAGCCATTAATACCGACTTAGATTATCAGAGGCCGCACTTGCTCAGATGGTGGCGAGAGCTTAGATTCTCAGAAGATGATATTCTCCTGCTCAAACTGCTCAGTGGCTCTTTGGACCAAGCCTAGGGGGCTTTCCATTTCAAAACCATCTTGAGGCTCATTTGTGACGATGAAGTTGAATTGGTCATGGAGCTCAAGATCCTGAAATGTTATCTCTTCATCTTCTGCCACTATGTCTTCCTTGTCTTCTTTAGCTATTTCTTCATCCTCCACTTCACTATCCCAAATGTCATCGGAAATTGCCTCCCAATCTTCCTCATGTTGCTAGGGCATCTCTATTGTTGTTCATAGGTCATAGGCCCCAAAGCTTTTAGCATCCCTGAATGCCATGACTTTGTGGTTGGGGAGGGGGTCATTGTAGATCTGCTGTTATTGTCCTTCTTGCTACTTTTTCCTGGCTCTCTACTAGAACAACCTATTCAAATACATCTGCCTCCACCATGTCATAGACCACATCTCCGAAGCTCCAACAGTCATCGATGTTGTGACCATGTCTTATATGAAAATGGCAGAATTTAGTCTGGTCACAATTTGGAGTGTCCAGCTTGGCAGGGGGAAGGTCGATCACCTTGGCCTCCATCAGTTCTATGAACACGTTTGTTAGTGAGACTAGGAACAGTGGGTAATGGCTTCGCTTTGATCCTCTATCGAGTGCCGACTAGGAAAGGGGTACATTGTGGTAGTTGCCTTTGTCCTCATTATTAATTGTGTTCCTCAGAGGATTGTTGCTCTGGTTGTTGGGACTGCCCTTATTCCACTATTGTTGGGGTTGGCTCCATTGCTGTCGAAGTTGACACCATCATTGCTACTAGGGATGATTCCACTGTTGCTGTTGAGGATGGCCCCATTGCTCTATTGTGGATGTCCCCATCGCTATTGAGGGAGCTCCCGTAATGGTTGTGGGTTGTTTCAGTGAGGCTCCAGGCGGTGTTCTTGGATAGCCATTGTTCTTTGCTCCTGTGGCTTTAGTGTGGTGTTGATTCTACTCACTGAACCAATTACACCTTCCACCACTTGTACTTTTCTAGCTATTTTTGGCTCATCAATGAACTCATGCAAGTTCTCCTTGATAGAAGCTGCAACCTCATAAAGCGCTACTATAGCGGGGCAGTACGCATTCACTAGCACATTCTTCATAGGTCCAGTCGTATTGGTATAAGGATCTGAATGACTTATCTTTTTGGAATTGTTAGACAAGACATGGCCACCATCTCTCACCATTTATTGGTGAAGGTCACTCAACTTTCACCCTATCTCATGACTTTTTTACTTAAGTCATGGAAAGTGGACTTTGGGGCAATCTTATGTTGGTATTTTGTGAGAAGCACTCTCTTTATCTTGTTAAAGTTGGCGAGGTCTTCCTTGGAGAGGGTAAGGAACCAGTCTATAGGTCCGCCCTCTAAAGAATAAAAGAAAAGATGTATAATTAGTCCCAAGTCATAGAAGTAAGGGGTAGGCTCCATCTGGGACCTGACGATATGGCTATGTGGATTGGTGGTTCTGTCGAACATTGGAGTCTTTGGGGTACTTGAAGCCTGGAGGAAGTCTGAAAGGAGAGAAGCGGCTCATATCAAAATTTACTAGTGCTTGGGTGTGTACTCTTAATGCGTTAAGTATTTTCCTCATCTCCTCTAGAGTGGTCATCCCAACTAATGGGGTTGGGATGTTTGAGTTGGATGCTTGCTATTGGTAGAATGGTTGTTAACAGCTGCTAGCGACCTGTTGTGATGCGACCGGCTTATGTTACTGAAGAGGTGCCTGGTAAGGGTGATATCTCGGCAATGATTGGTTGTTGACTACTAGGTGCTCAAAGAGTGGATTGATCACTCTTAGTACTCGTCGTGTTGGAATTGAAACTACTCTCAAAATAAGGGGTTGGCCCTTGTTCTGAATCCTCCATCGAGCGTATTACCTTGCATTTGATGGTTTCTGACCGACAGTGGGATACCATGTTGTCCTTAGTGTAGGTCTTTAGGAATGTGGTTCGCAGCAGGCCTTCATTGTCTTTCATAAAAAAGGGGTGGCTCTTGAAGGTGTGTCTTGGGTTGTTGTGATGCCCCTCTTGGGTCGGGTGCATTGTTGCTCAAAAATTGAAACAAGGCCCTATCCTAGATTGAGCCAGGATCTAATGCCTCTCCAGTGATGAGGTGGTAGATGACGAGGGTTGGCTCCTCTCTTGATGTGCTGGCTATCTCTAATCTCTCTATCTACACGTGGCTGCTCAGCCTCAGCAATCAGGTTCATCTTGGCGGCTTTAAGTAGTGTATGCTTCTTTGACGAGTAGAATGCCTAATATAGGGTGTTTAATACAAAATGCTTGCAAGCCGACGTTCAATGTAAAACACTAGTAGAAGCAGCATTCAATATAACATGCCTCAAAATCGATGTTCAATAGTCCAGGCTTTGTTTTTTCCCCTCTTTTTTCTTTTCTTTTTTTTCCTCTTTTTCTCTCCTTTTTTTTTCTTTTTCTGCCTTTTTTTTATCTCTCTTCTTTTTCCCTTTTCTATCTTTTTTTTTAGAATAGATTACAAAGATTACAAGGATTACAAAAGGTTTTCTTGGCTAATACAAGTCTCCGAAAGGAAATTAAAATTTGCAAATGACCTGCATGACCTGTTTATCTATCCTGCTCAAATATTGTTCCTATGGCACTTAACAATTACCATAAAACAACCAGAAATCAACAGAAAATCACCCAATGTGTTAAACACTTGATATTGGTCGTTCAATGTAGAATGCTTGATTCTAGGCATTTAACAACCCCCTTACAAACAGCTACACTGAAACACATTTAAACAACGATTAAGGGTTTAATTTTTATTGTTTTCCCCTTGATTTAGTGTTTGGGAATGGCCTCCTTTGAGGGTTGTCCATGACTCCTCACACAATAGGACAAAATTTCTCTTCTTGGGTAGTACCCCCTACCTCAACTCATGAGGGTCATTGGGAGAGCCTAAGCACACATAGATCCCTACTCCATGAAGGTAGAGCCCAGTGTACCTAGGTTTGGTCGGATCTCTTGTGTATTAAACAAAATCATAGCAAACCACAGAGGGGAGAGGAGAATGCAACTCTTAACTTAGGATTCTAATTTATTTTCATAAGAATCAAGGGAAGAAAGAGTGATTCTGCAAAAACAAATGACAACACAAACACCTCTCCTATATCCTTTGCAACAGGGGTTCTTAGAACTTAGGTGGTTATTTGTGTAACCCAGGATAAGACTCAAACAAACAGTTCTTGCGAGGGCCAAATCAAGTCACATAGAAATCAAATTTTTTTTTTTTTTTTTTTTGAAAAAAACCTAAAGCTCAACATTCAGGTCCCTACAGCAATAGCTGATCACTTCACACCTCAGTCTTTAGACCAGTTGTGATAAGAAATTTAAAAGAAAATTTGAAAACAGTAAGGGATTCTGTTTAGAATTATTGAACGCTAAAGTTGGGGCGTTCAATGTTGAATGCCCAAAGACAAGCATTTAATGTACTGATAGCTTTTTTTAAGGAAAAATTGGAGTTTTTTTACTCAACCACCCTTAGTCTTGAGAATCAAAAACTCAAGGAGGGGTGATTGCATGCAATTTTAAATGTATAACAGCCCAAGCAAGGGAGGAGATCATAGTGCCTCAAAACACTATGAGGAATTTCACCATGATCTTGAAAAATCTGAGAAATAAATAAAAAAATGAAATTGCAAGTACAAAGAAGAAGAAAGTAGAGAGGGTGCTCACCTTAGCATGGGGACACTTTTAACCATCCCCTTGTGATCACTAGTCTGTGGATGCGAGGTTTTGAAGGGAAGTGGAGGTGCTCTTCATGCTTTGATGCATTTCGCCACTTCGCTTGTGTCCCTCGTTTTATGTTTGACTCCTTCCCTCCATGTAGGTTGAAGTCAATGTGATCGCTACTCTCGGTTAGCTGCATGTAGGAAAGTGCTAGTGGCGCCTAAAGGTTCCCGTGCAGATGAGCTTCTTATTCTTCTTCTTTCTCTTGCAAAATAGAGTCAAAATCATGTGGATTAATATAGTGTAGTAATCAATTCTAAACGAATCAAAGATATCATGAAATAGACCACGTGAGACGCTTACTCGAGGATTTTTGTCCCCCCCCGATTGCGACTAAATATGAAATGCCAAACTATGATAATGAAGGAAATGCAATGCTATGTGAAAAATACAAGAAAGAAAGAACCCCCTTTTTGTATGGAACTTGAAATACTAATGTGACGTAATTGGAGTCGGCAATAGACTTATATCCTTAAGAGATCCAGGGCCTCTCTCCTCACTCTTTGGATGATGCACACCTATTTATAGGGGTGTGGAAAGGTCCCTAAATGGCAAGGGTTTCGGGAAAGGATGTTATAGTAGGGAATTTCTATCTTTGAGGTGTTGAATGCCCAAAACAGGGCATTCTACACAGAACACCAATATATGATCGTTCGATAAACATAGAATGCCAGAAATTGGGCATTCTATACCCTTCTGATGTAGCCTGCCAGCTTAGAGTGTATAATCAATAGTTAATGGCTGATTGAAGCTTGATTAGGCCCTAATTAAGCCCTAACATGATTGACAGACCTCAAAGAATGGTAACAATTCGAAATTCAAACATTGCCAAATAACGAAAGTTGTTGACGTGGAGGGCTTGAATTACTAGGTGTAGAACGCTTAGAATTGGGCATTCTATAGAGAACACCCACATGTCAACATTCTACACTCCTAGACAGCTTACTTGCCAAATTCGGACAAGAGATCACTTACGCACAAACTAGTGAAATCAAGGAATATTGATGATCTCTATGAAAGGTAAGAAATGACGTTGAATTCAAATGTCATCGAAAAAGGTAAGTGGGCTAAAAAGGCAAGAAATAGACTATGGGTTATAAAACAGCTAGATGATGGTGTTCAATGTAGAACACCATATGCAAGGCATTCAACATTGAACACACTGTGTTGGGCATTCTACACCCTAGAGTTGCTGATTAGGCCCCTGAGTTGCATAGACATGGTTCTAAGGTGGGGGTAGGCCATGCATTTGTTCAAAGAGGATTGGGAAGAGACAAAACTAGATATCTACAGTAGTCCTTTCGAGGTTTTACCAGATTTTGATTTTGGGACGCATATTGGGTGATAATGATGTCACTCATGCGTGAATTTTATTTTGCTTGTCTCAAGTGCATAGTTGCAGATGCAGTCTAGTTCTAGTGTATAACTCAATGCCACTTAGCCGCACACAGCTCTGGGAAGCTTGCTTTAATTATTTAATTGTTAATCATTTGCTTGTTTATTTGTTAATTATAGTTAATTCAACTTAATTGAAATTATTGGATAGCATTGGTACTATTATGTAGCACATGGGGCATTACAGAGTGGTATTAGAGCTTAAGTTCACTAATTGCATAGCCTAGTGTGTCTGGCTTGTGGCTTCTTTAGAACTGCACAATAGCACACATATGTACCTGACTTATTTTATTTATGGTGGTAGTAAGACACTGCTCAGAGGCTGAGGTAGAGATAGGACTCCTGCAATGAGTTCTGGCAGGAAGCAAGATAGCGATAGGGGAGGTATACAATAGGAGTCCACATGATGTAGGAGTTTGGCTAGACCTTCAGCAAGAGCAACATAGAAGGAAACAAGGCAAATCAATGGCTCAAGTAGTTTCACCAGCTCAGTGTGCCAACTTTTGATGGCCAAGGCATGCCAAAAGAATGAGAAGCTTGGTTGCTGGAGGTGGAGAAGATTCTAGAGGGCATAGAATACCCAACTGAGAAATGGGTTAGATTAACTACCTTTCAGTTCAAGGGTGACGTCGATTAGTGGTGAAGAGCCACACGTCGCATAGAATTCCCAAACTGACCTTCTGATGATCTCTTGGGAGGAATTTTGGGATGCTTTTTATGAGAAGTACTATCTAGAGTATGAGAGAGATCGGTTGGACAAGGAATTTCGAAATCTAAAGCAGGGTAGCTTGTTAGTGGCCAACTATAAACTGACCTTCACCCTTTTGGAGTAGTTTATGTAGACATTTGACACAAAAAAGCACAAAGCTAAGAGATTTGTTGAAGGATTGGCTCAAGCACTCAGATCCAAGGTCCTTGGCTACCAATGTTTGACCCTAGCGGAGACAGTAGAACTAGTAGCTCGATATGAGGAGGATTGCAAGCTATTCCTGGAAGACCACCCCAAACAAAAAGCACAGATGTTAGCTTTATGGTCTTCTACTTCAAGGGTGTAGAGCTCTAGTAGTTCTAAGAGCTCTGAGAAGAGAAGGATGGTGCATTCAGAGTCTGTTACTGGGGAGGGACGCAGTTCTTCCAAGGGAGGTGGCATTGGATACAGTCGGGTTGGCTCGAGCAGTGGCATAGGAGACAAAAGACCCTGTTTCGTCTATGGTCGGACAAAGAATGTAGTAGCATAGTGTTGTCACCGACAGCGAAATCTAGAGAAAATGGTGTGCTACACCTATGGAAAGGCTGAGCATATTCAATAAAATTGCCTATACCCTCCGAAGCCAACTGGAGACACCCCGTGCCAATCAACCTAGGGTTGAGTGTTCTTGATAGCAGTGCCTGATGTTGATCCCTTTGGAGACGTTGTAGAGGGTAAGGTGTAGCCATGAGTCCTATATTATGGTCTTCTATTTCATATGTAGTCCTATAATCCAGCATGATTTCTTATGATAATTATGACTTATGGTAATGATATATGTTCAATAGGTTTCTTTCTTGTGGTCGGCTGAATGGTTCGAGTACTTTTTGACTCAAGGAGCTCCTTCTCTATTGTCTTTAGTCATTTACTATTGAGATTGGAGATACACCGACTAGATTGTCTTTCCACTAGATGTAGTGACTGCATTGTGAGAGCACATCCTAGCATTGAGGTATCTGCGATCAATCGATGTCAAGCTGGGAGATCAGGATTTCAAGACCAGTTTAATAGTCATGGACATACAGGAATATGATGTAATCCTGGGGATGGATTGGTTAACACAACATTCAATTGTGATTGATTGTGCTAAGAGGAGAACTCTGATGGAATGCCCAAGCTAGGGGTGGTGTGTGGTGTAAGGAGCTAGACTGAGAGAACAAAAGAAGATAATTTCAACAATCAAAACCTACCGCCACTTATCAAGAGATTGTAAGGGATATCTGGCCAGTGTAACGGTGCCTTCCTCTTCTACTTTAAGGGTGCAAGACATACCTGTGGTTCGAGAGTACCTTGATGTCTTTCTAGAGGAATTGCTTGACATGCTGCCACATAGAGAGGTGGAGTTCTTGATCGATTTGGTGTCAGGATTTGGTTCCATCTCGAAGACCCCTTACAAGATGGCACCAACAGAATTAAGGGAACTCAAGAGTCAGTTGCAAGAGATGTTGGATAGAGGGTTTATCAAGCCGAGTGTGTTGCCCTAAGGTGCGCTGTGTTGTTTGTCAAGAAGAAGATGGTTTGCTCTACTTTTATATAGACTACTGGATGTTGAAGCAAATCACCGTGAAGAACAAATATCCTCTGCTTAGGATAGATGACTTATTTGACCAGTTGCAAAGGACCTCAGTCTTTTCAAAGATTGATTTAAGATCAAGCTATCACTAGCTTTGGATCTAGAAATTGATGTACATAAGATAGCTTTTTGGACTCGATATGGCCATTATGAGTTTTTGGTCATGCCATTCAGACTAACATATGCACCAGCTACTTTTATGGACCTGATGAATAGAGTATTCAAGCCTTACCTGGACCAGTTTGTAGTAGTGTTTGTGGATGACATGTTGCTGTACTCCCTTGATATACAAACCCATCAAATGCATTTGAGGAATGTGCTCGAGACACTGAGGCAACACTAACTATATGCAAAGTTCTCCAAATTTGAGTTTTGGCTGGAAGAGGTCACATTTCTTGGCCACATCATTTTGGGAGAAGGCATTAAGGTGGATCTAGCCAAGGTGGAAGTAGTCAACAATTGGGTCAGGCCTAAAATTATGATAGAAATCAAGAGCATCTTAGGCTTGGCAGGATATTACAATAGATTTATCCAAGACTTCTCCAAGATTGCAATGCCTTTGACAAGGCTAACACGGAAGGATGTGTCATTTACTTGGAATTGGCAATGTGAAGAGAGCTTTAACGAGTTGAAGGCTTGTCTGATCACATCTCTAGTCTTGACCTTGCCTACTGGGAGTGGTGATTTCATAGTGTATAGTGATGCATGTTGGACCGGATTGGGGTGTGTACTATTGCAACATGGGAAAGTGGTGGCATATGCTTCACGCCAATTGAAGGATCACGAGAGAAATTACCCCACTTATGATCTAGAGATGGCTGTAGTGGTTTTTGCCTTGAAGATTTGGTAGCATCATTTATATGGTGAGTAGTGTTGGATACTAAAGCTTCTCTAGAGGGGGGGTGAATAGAGATTTCCGATTTTAATTATGTCTTTGGTAATTGTTAAGCAATTTGAGAGATTAGCACACAATACAATCAATCGCAAACACAATGGATTTATAGTGGTTCAGCCAACCCCGGCTTAGTCCACTCCTCAAGTTCCCCACTTGAGATTTATCCCTTAT
>JAMKQA010002368.1:0-27091 GCA_024699735.1 Posidonia australis | reverse complement strand
ACTTGTATGCACCAAAACAGCATCCACTACTGCTTAATTGGATCCTCTCAGCACAAGTTTCCAACCTCAGCTATTAAAAAATTTTCTGGATACGTGCCTCCCTTGGATCAAAAATTCAGAAGACTTGGTAATAGTTCTGCATGGAGATGTGTATGTTAATGTTCCTAATAAGTTGGGGTGTTCTTTGAGAAAAAGAACGCGTTGGCAATCATGTCAAATGCATTTAGTCCACAAGAATGATGTGTTCGGTTTGACAAGGCATGTATCCTGATTGTGCTTTGTTTCTCCCTCGCTAGATCTCTGTGTTTGCACCACCCTTTCTCTTCCGTTCCTGTTTGTTGAACTTTTTCCTGAGGAAATAAGAATCTGAAGAGAGGTAATTGTCTGTGATGACAGAGCAATCTTCGTTGTCAACAGAAGGCCTAGATATCTTTTCGATTTAATTAGTTGTAGCTAAGAAACGGTATGTAAAATTAATGGCCTTAGCCTGAGTTTAGAACTATCTCTGCTGATACTGGTTTAGCTATCTCAGCTAACCATATTAACCTGATGTTGCTTGTTCTGCTCTTCCCTGTGGGTAATCGAAGAAAAACTTTCACTATCAATTACCTAGACATTATATAAATAACAAGCAAAAAGTTCCTTTTGAGTAATTTTTGCAATTAAGCACTAGCCAACTTCTTTGGCAGTGGGTCTAGTCATTGTTTGGTTGAGAAGCTGCAGGCTTTTAATTTCTGTGAACAAAATGACATAATGTTGTCGATTGTTAAATCAAATGAGATAATAAAGCTGTGCACGTCTTGTGAGTTGTGACTCGTGTGGTATCTGAAGCATCTCCCTAGTTTATATCTTTAGAAGGCTTTCTAAATGTCTTATCGTTCGATTTTTATCTCTCTATCAACCCAATTGTTGATGATACTATTCTCTTCTTGGATGTTAGGGAGGAAAATATAATTAATATTAAGAGAATTCTGTGCTGTTTTTAGTATTGTTCTGGTTTAAAAATCAATTTTCACAAATCCTCTCTCACTAGAATTGAGGTTCCAATTGACTTTATTAATAGGTTAGTTCTTATACTTGGCTGCAACACAACTGCTTATATCCTATCTTGAATTTCAACTGCACTTTAGGAAAGCCACCTTCAATGACTGGGTCCCAGTGATTGACAAAATCTCTAATAAATTATTTCTTTGGAAGGCAAAGTATCTTTCTCTTGGGGGAAGATTAACTCTAGTCAATTCTATCCTCTCAGCCATCCCTAGAGATGGAGTTCGGGCTCGGCACGACCCATGGCCCGCATGTGGGCCGGGCTTACGGGGGGACGGACCGGGCCAAGCCGGCTGGGCCGGTCCATTGGGTCGGTTCATCGAGGCAGATGCCGATGTGCGTCTCGAGCAGTTTGGTGACATCCTGCAATGGGCTGAACCACACGATGAGCGACGCAGCGGGCTTAGTGCAATTCATGACCGCCGTCGGCGAGATGGCACGCGGCGTTCCGTGTCCTTCCGTGACACCGGTGTGGAAGAGGGAGCTGCTTAACGCAAGGAACCCACCATGTGAAACCTACGTCCACCGGGAGTACGACGAGGTGCCAGACATGAAGGGCACCCTGATGTCGCTCGACGACATGGCGCATCGATCCTTCTTCTTCGGTGATCGGGAGGTGGCCGCTCTCCGGAAGCACCTACCACCTCACCTTCGTAGGCGATCGACCTTCGAAATCCTAACAGCATGCCTCTGGAGGAGCCGGACCATCGCACTGGGCGCAGACCCGGAAGAGGAAGTCCGCATCCTCTGCATTGTGAACGCCTGCGCGAAGATCAACCCGCCACTCCCATTTAAACCCCCTTTTTTTTAAATTACCGTGCCCGACCCGGCAAGGCCCAGGGAGTTTTCGTGGGCCTAAATGGGCTTACTCTGCGGGCCTTGGCGGGCCTGCCCGTTAGGCCCGACACGGCCCAGGACGGGCCTGGCTCGGCCCGACCCACGTGATTTTTTCCCGATTTCCATGTCTAACCATCCCTACCTATTTCCTATCTGTTTTACATCTCCCTAAAAGAGTTTGGAAAGGTTATGGACAAACTTAGAGCTAAATTTCTCTGGAAATCAAACGATTCCACTTCATCCTTTGGCCATTTGGTCCGTTGGGGCCTACTTTGCATATCTAAGCAACAAAATGGTTGGGGAATTATTAACATTAAGAATTTTAATCTAGCCCTTAAATCCAAACTTTTATGGCAATTACTTTCCAACTCTTCTTCCTTAAAATGGAAAGAAATTATAAAAGCAAAGTATTTCACTAGAAATTGGTCTGGGGCCATTCTGAACTCATCTCCTGGTAGAGTTTCTCCACTTTGGTATGAATTGAGAACATGCTTCAATCTGGTTAACTGCTGCTCTGAATCAGTGGTTCACAATGGAGCCAGCACCATCTTTTGGGAAAGTAAATGGTGGAATGGGATAAAACTTAAACACTATCTCCCAGATTTATTCACTCTAACCACATACAAAAAAGCCTCACTCGCAAAAACTGTTGAAATTTTTAGAACAGACTTTGGCAGCCTATTTGCTTGTCCACTGTTAATTGCCAACACTGATTTCTTTCAGGACCAGGCTGACCTTTTGATAGACATTATCTCTAACATTATATTTCTTCCTCAAGATGATATGTTACAGTGGAATTACTCAAACAAAATCTTCGCTATTAAATCATGTTATAATTTTATTAATAATGGAGGACTTCGTTTTCAACACTATGAAGCAATCTGGTGCAGTTGGGCTCCTTTCAAAATAAAGATATTTGCTTGGTTGGCTTTGCATGATAAAATCCTGACCAAGGCCAATCTGTGTAAAAAAGGGTGGGATGGCCCACAGATGTGCATTTTTTGCATCTTTTCTTATTTTGCCCCTTCGCTACCTCCATTTGGCATGCATTCATCCAGGGAAACCTTTATCTGCTATTTTTTCCATTGCAGATTTATTTACAATTCCTCTTCCTTTAAAAACAGAATTACCTTCCATCGGCTTCTGCACTTTGATTCAAGTCATTTTTTGGATTATCTGGAAAGAAAGGAATAACCGAATTTTTAGATAGCATCTTCAGATCCCTAATTTATGCATACATGAAATTTCTGCTCTTTTTCATAGTTGGATAGATGTTCTTTCCACAGGTTTTGACAAGGCAAACGCTCCCTGCTCCATTACCTTTGTTCAACCGTCTGAAAACATTGATCCTCCTCCCACTACGACATTCTTCAGTGGAACTGCTGGCTCTCCGCAGCAAGGTCCAACCACATGGGAGGATAATCCATCTGTGGATTAACTTTCTGTTAATCTTTTCTTTTGATTACAGAATATTTGATAACAATACATCTTTATTGCTGGCCTGTGTTGGCTGCTCTAATTTGTAGACTATATGTACTCCACTTATGATTTACTTGACAATAAAACATTGTATCTTTTTATCCTACCAGGGAGGAGTTTTTCCTTGGGTTATATATAAAATAGCTTGTCGTTAACAAAAAAAAAAAAACCCTACTGCTGAATATAGAAGAATGAATTGATTTTTCAAGGATGTTGTTCGATTGGATTCTCTTAAGCTGAATGACATTCTTCTATGCATCCAAAATATTATCTTTGAGCTCTCCTTTAGCTCACCCACGACATATTTAATAAATTACATGTATCGTACCCTCTCTCTCTTTTTCTGTCGAAATATTAGTTAATTGTTGACTTGTATCTTAGCGGCAGAGGGGGGGGTTGGCTGCTAATAAAGAGAGAAACCATCCATTCCTTGTTTCCATCGTTCTTGTTTGTGGCTGTCTGAGGTGAAGAAGCTCTATTATGCAGGGTGAAGACGTGCTTGATGTCATGCTGAAGTCGAGGAGTTCAATACTCGAACAACGCAAGCTACTTCGGAAGCTTGAGGAGGTGTTGGAGGAGGAGGACGTGGAGGGACACATCTTTACCCTTTCATATTTTGCAGCTCATGCATTTCAAAGCGATGCTCCGTGGAAGGCGAGAGAACCTCCACGAGCAAAATTGGTTAGATCAAAGAACTAAAGACGGACCCTTATGCTGAAGGATAAAGATGGGGAGCAGTTGTTCCAAAGAGGCACCGAATCTAAGAATGTTTAGCCCGCTTTCGATAGGCATTTACCTTTTTAATTTGGCAGGGAAATCTACAAACTATGGCGAGAGAAAAGAAATTCCTCCTTGTCTTGGATGACGTATGGGATCCTTTTCACAATCTTTGGGAAAAATTCTATCTTCCAATAAGATTTGGTGTCGAAGGAGCGTTGAATATTTAATTAATCAAATTTAAGTTAAACTTAATTAGACCTATAAGTTCATTATATTGTCTTTATTAATAAATATTACATCAAGTTGGGCTGACAAATTTCCTAATTCTTACTGCAATGGACATTCTAGAGTGGTATCTGACCATATCCCAATTTCTCTGAATACCATTCCTACTAATTGGGGCCTTATCCCCTTTAAATTTTATAAATCTTGTCTGCTTATTGAAGATTTTGTACCATTTATAGAATCATGTTGGCCTACCTCCAAACATAGTTGCCTCTCCTCTTCCCCTGTGGTTAGATTTGCTTACAGACTGAAATTACTTAAAAAGCAAATCAGAGGCTAGATCAAACCTGTTAGAGAAAAAAGATATTACCGACTACAAACTATCGAGTCACAAATTAAGTGGATTGATTCTTTGGCAGAATCCTCTCAACTCCTAGACACATTAGTAACTCTCAAGAAAGAACTTCTTAACGAACACCAGATCTTGCTCTATGAACAAGAAGTATACTGGAAACAAAAATCAAGAATCCAATGACTTCAGGAAGGGGATCTGAACACCTTCTTCTTCCACAACATGGTTTCATATCGTAGGAGGAAAAATGCTATTCACTCACGTAAAATTAGGAATGCCATTTCTATGTCCCCTTATGTAATCTCCAAGGAAGTGGAGGATCATTTCTTCTCGCTTTTTAATAAACCTAGAGGCTTCTCTCCACCATTAAACTGAGATTTATTATTGCCTTCAAAAATTCAGCATCTTGAGAACTTGGAAGTTGAATTTTTGCTTGAAGAAATATACAATAACATCAAATCATTACCTGGTGATAAGACTCCAGGCCCTGATGGATTCTCCTTAGGCTTTTTTCAGAAATTTTGGGACCTGCTCAAGTCTGATATTCTACAAGTATTCACCTACCTACATACTTGCTCTGAGTATGATCTTTTAGCCCCAATTAATCAAACTTTTATTGTTTTGATTCCTAAGGTAGAAGGTGCTCAAAGTCTGAAAGACTATAGACCAATCAGTCTGGTAAATAGTCTATATAAAATTATAACTAAGACTTTGGCTTCTAGATTCTCTCCTGTTCTAGACACAATAATAGACAATTTACAATGTGCTTTCATTCCAGGTAGAAACATTGGAGATTGTTTCTTAGTAGCTCAAGAAACTCTTCACTACATGAAAGTCATGAATATTTCTGGTTATGTTTTTAAACTGGATTTTGAAAAGACTTTTGATAATGTCAACTGGGACTTCCTTCTAGATTCATTATCAGGTATGGGTTGTGGTCCCTTATGGAAAAATTGGATCAAGATGTGCATTTCCATTGTTCGATTTTCCATATTAGTCAATGGCCCACCCAAAGGATACCTTCATACCTCAAACGGATTACGACAAGGTGATCCATTATCACCTCTTCTCTTCATAGTAGTGACTAATATCCTCAATAGGATGCTTTCTCTAGTTGTAGAACAACACTTGATCACGGGTATTCAAATGCCTAATGATGGCCCACACATTGTGAATATACAATATGCGGATGATACTTTATTGTTTCTTGCCGCTACAGCAGAAAATATAATTAATATTAAACCGATTTTATGTTGTTTTCAATCTTGCTTAGGTCTAAAAATAAACTTTCAAAAATATACTCTTACTGGTATTGGTGTCCCTATCGACACCATCAATAGATTTGCTAGCATTATTGGTTGCCCCACTTTCCCTCTTCCTATCAGATATTTGGGCCTTCCCTTGCACTACAGAAGGGCGTCTTTTTCAGATTGGCACCTGTCATAGAAAAGTTGACAAAAAAGCTCTCCCTATGGAAAGCAAAACAATTATCTTTAGGTGGCAGATTAACGTTAATAAATTCTGTGTTATCAGCTATCCCTACATATTACATCTCCGTTCTTCACCTACAAGCTAAGGTGACTCAAGTAATTGATAGACTTAGATGCAACTTTCTTTGGAAATCTTCTTCTACCTCTTCACTACACCTAGCTAAATGGGTGTATCTATGTAAAATCAAAAATCAAGGGGGTTGGGGTATCATCAATGTCAAGAACTTCAATCTAGCCTTAAAGACTAAGCTGTTATACACTTGTACCCATGAGTGACTTGTATGGGAAGCCCGCCCATTAGTGACTGTTGGCTGCTAAGAATGACTAGTAGGTTGAATACCTTGGCTACTAATAAAGAGAGAAACCATCCATTCCTTGTTTCCATCGTTCTTGTTTGTGGCTGTTTGAGGTGAAGAAGCTCTATTATGCAGGGTGAAGACGTGCTTGATGTCATGCTTGATGTCATGCTGATGTCATGCAGGGTGAACAACGCAAGCTACTTCGGAAGCTTGAGGAGGTGTTGGAGGAGGAGGACGTGGAGGGACACATCTTTACCCTTTCATATTTTGCAGCTCATGCATTTCAAAGCGATGCTCCGTGGAAGGCGAGAGAACCTCCACGAGCAAAATTGGTCAGATCAAAGAACTAAAGACGGACCCTTATGCTGAAGGATAAAGATGGGGAGCAGTTGTTCCAAAGAGGCACCGAATCTAAGAATGTTTAGCCCGCTTTCGATAGGCATTTACCTTTTTAATTTGGCAGGGAAATCTACAAACTATGGCGAGAGAAAAGAAATTCCTCCTTGTCTTGGATGACGTATGGGACCCTTTTCACGATCTTTGGGAAAAATTCTATCTTCCAATAAGATTTGGTGTCAAAGGAGCGTTGAATATTTAATTAATCAAATTTAAGTTAAACTTAATTAGATCTATAAGTTAATTATATTGTCTTTATTAATAAATATTAAATGTCTAGTGATAAGTTCAAAAGTGTGAGAGTTTGTTTGATAGAACTTTAGCTTTTGAATCAAAGTGTAGAAGCTAACTTCTAGATAAATGCTGTCATAATCCAACTTTTAGAAATGTAAAGGAATTACTGTTCTAAAAACTACATGCTTCTAAGAAACTGGTAGTATTTGGTAGAACTGTTAGACTATTATAGTTTTTGGAGAGAAGTTATATACTTAAAAATTATCTAAAAACTCTACCAAACGAAACCTAAGTTCAAGAGAAGGAACATTTTAGAGAGAATGTTTTGGAGTGTAGTTTTGTGCATGTTTGTGGGACTTTAATTTCACATTAGTGAAGTATAAAAACTTCAATGACCTTATTTTCAAGTAGTTATAGAATAAATGTTTACAAAAACCTAGACTAAGCATAGATAACTACATTCATAAACGTGCACGTGCGTCGAACCGGGCTCTGGCTCTGGCTTTCGGACTTTAGGAAGTGGTCTTTGGTCTTTAGGTACTTTTTAAACAAAATTACATAGACTAGTTAAGTATAATTAAGGTCTTACTTAATTAATTACAATTGAGTTAATCAAAACTCTTCCTCCAAAGGACTCGTCGTGTGGAAAGAGTCAGACTTGTAGGGGACGGGTATATGAGAGAAGAGGAGCGATGGTTTTTGTAGACTTCTTCTTACTCTCTCATATTTTGTCTTTTTTTTCTCTGACGACTTTATACCTTAGTAACTAAACTGTGACTTTCTGTAACTGGTGTACTGTTTGATTCAAAGGTGACTAAAGTGTGAATACTGTGTAGACGAGAATCTAGTACGTTTTTCATCTACTGGATCATTCAATCTTGAGAGGAAAAGCGTGGAATTCTGTGTACTAATTGAGGGTCACTATTTTCTTTAAGGTAAGTCCTTTTGAACTACTCGATCAGATAAGATCTAACTTAATTTCTTTATTTTGTTTTTTTTCCTTGCATTGTTTGTTCTTTTTTTTCCCCTAGATCGTATGGTATGGTACGACTGTAATTGATATGTTAATCAACACGATTAATATAGTGATACATATAACTTCATGTATTATTCTATCAAGGAGTAAGGTATTGGTCACCACTTCAGATGAATCTGTGGCCAATGCAGTGAAGGTAGTGAGATACATGTTGAAGCTGAAGGCCTTACGTGAAGAAGTACAGTGGTCATTGTTCCAACGCTATGCAATTAGTAATGGTAAACCTACGGTTCGAGAAAATCAGAAAGAAAATTATTGAAAACCGTAAAGGGTTGCCTTTAACCTTGAAAGTTCTTGGTCGTTTCTTTCACATAATGGAAATGATGAGAAGAAGAGGATAGAAGTATTGGACAGTGACATCGAATACATACGGGATGGAAAAGATAAGATCCCGAGTTCATTAATGCTGAGATAATTGCACTTGCCCAGATGTCTTAAGCCTTGTTTTGGATTCTGTGCAATCTATACCCCCAGAGATTTTGAAATCTCAAAGGAAATTTTGATTAGATTATGTATGGCGAACGATCTAATTCGGGTAGCTGGCGGTAAACAACCTGAGGATGTTGGAATGAGATAAATTAATGAGCTATAGTCCAGGGCATTCCTCCAACCATCGCAATCCTATTGTGATACAGAAAATGAGTTAGTGCAGATGCATGATCATATCCACGATCTAACACAATATATATCAAGAGATGAATGTTGTCCAATTATAACTGAAGAGTTTGGAAGATCTTCTTCAAGAGGTCGTTAACTGGTTAATTCCAAAGGGTACAACGTGCAGTGGTGAAGATTCACAATCTAGATATTTTTAAACTGCAAATCCTTGATTTACATTTAAGTTGGAGAAAAGATCTCAAGTTAGACGAGGAGGAATCAGGAGAATTAGAAATCGAAATAGGTTCATTATTCTTGTAAATTAAAAGATAGTGAGGGAAGAGGAAGTCTTGAAGAACCTGAAGCCCCACACCGACCTGGAAAGTTTGTCATTTCTGTTTACAAGGACACCAAATTGGCAGAGTGGATGGGCCACAGATCATTCACCAGTACTCTAGTCCACAGTGAGATATGGAATCTTGAATACTACAAATCTATAGATCTTATAAACCAGCTGCCATACCTTGAGAGCCTTGAGCTAGGCACTGTCCTTTTCTGAGGGAACTTACGAACTGATAGCAACCACCACTCTTTTCATTGCCTAGAAAAACTTGAGAACACAGACTGTCCAAAACTGAAGTTGTGAATGTCCAGAACTGAAGTCACTCTTGGATCTTCTCTGGTGAAATTGGAGTTGTGGACAATCCAACCATTATGTTCACTAAATTGGTTCCTAAGAGAAAGTTACAACATTGCTCAAACTTGGCAGCTTGCAATAGCTCCTAGGTGAGGTTGGTGACAACAGAGATCGACAATTATTCCTGTTTATGATAAGATACAATTCAAGGTAGATATTTGTTGAGATACCTTGAATCCTTACTCATATGTTAGTCCATAGTTAATTACACAGTTATGGAGCCCTATTAGGGGGCTAAAGGCCTACAATGTTCAAATAGATGCTTATTTGATTATTTGTATTCTGTCACATTAAGAGATATTTGTGCCAGGATCTGCTTAAGATCACATATGTATTGGGAGTTTATATATACTCTTTATCTACAGAGTCAGGTTATTTTGTTCTCTTATTATTACTAATACGCGGCATCTTTTCTGTACTATTTTTTTTTTAAATAGTGAAGAAGGATCTACTGCTGTCCGTGGGCGTAATTCTTTCTAGGTGAGCTACGTAAATCTGTGTTTTATGTGTCTAATTGTTTAGTTTCTTGCTTAACATCCGTAACAAAAATGTTGTAGATGACATGAATATTTTTCATCTGCAATTCAAGGTGACCAGTGCTTCTCTATTGGTTAATTATACGATTCTCACGTTAAACTTGGAGAAGAGGTTTAATCCATGGTGTAATGTCTTGGGTATTCTGGTGTGGAAGGTTGTTATCGAGAGGGGGAATTAACGTTCTCAGGCAGCTACTGATAACTGAAGCTTCAGTCAGGACTCAATATGTAAGTATCAAAGAAAAGTATCCTGAAGTTTTGGAGGCACATGAAGGCAAGATGGATTTTGTTGTTTTCGATAATGGAAACACAGGCAAGGAGATGACATTTGAAGGACATTCTTCAACTCAACATGCAAGATCACTATCACTGTGGATGCTTGGACCAACAATTTCCAGATTTCCAAGTCCCTTCGAGACGTCGTGACCTGGGGAACAGTATTGGTTGCTATTATTCAATAGTATCACAAATTTACTCTCTCTCTCTCTCTTTTACACAAGAAAAAGGATGTAACAAATTTTCTGTGTATCAAAATATGTAAGTCTACATGTTATTTTTGAGAATGCATGTTGTTTTCACAGATTTCATGCATTACTCATAGACAATGAATTTGAACAGGGTATACATGTCTCAAGTGTCATCCAAACTAACTCACCAATTCACAGTGACGAGTGGTTTTAAGAGATTTCTATGCTCAGACAATGTCTCATTATCATAGTGACTGAGAGAACTTTAAACTCGTCACAATTCCGAGTTCAAATCTTGAGACATTTACCTTCTATCTATCTCAACCGTTAACAAAAAAAAAGAGATTTCTATACTCATTTATTTCTTGTTTGTGCATATTATTGTGATAAATGCGTTGGTCCTTGGACGGGCCGATCCCTGTAACATCGTTCTTCTACGAGCCAATGTTTTTCCGTCGTCTTCTTGGACTCCACGTCAGTTCAAACATGGTATTGTTATCGTAATCATTGGCATTTGGAAATAATAAGACTATGAAACACTTTATTCTTGATAATGCGATGGTTATATAAGTTGCTCTTTAACTCTAGTGTAATTTCCTCGACTCATAATCTGTTTAAAGGGACAACCAAACACAACTTTTGAAGATTCTCAGATGCAAATTGAAGAGCATTCTCGAAAGGGAAAAGGCTCCATGTAGATCTTAAGAAACATCAATTTTGCCCATGGCCATTGATTACAATGTTAATCTGGCATTGTTGACGTGTACAAAAGGAAGAAAGCGTGCTGTAGAAATATGTACATAGACAAGGATTACAACATAGTGTTGTTCGTGTTCTCTTTGCAGCAACAATGCAGTCACCCCTATTCTTGATTTTTGCTCATAAGGGTAGGAGTAATTGACACAATTCCAATGAAGAATAGCGTTGCTATGGATTGGAAGTCATAAAGGTCCTCCAGAGATCTCAACTCCCCAAGAGCAACGCCTGCCTGCACCATAACAAAAGAAGTTGGTCAGTGGTTGAGCGCAATGAAAGCGGCAATGAAGCAGGAGTGTACCTTCACTGTGACATAAGCTGCAGGGATGAGTCCAATGGAAGTTGCTAGCAAGAATATATGATACGGTACGTCTACTATAGGAGAAGCCATATTAATGAATGTGTTAGGCAATGCAGGAGTGACTCTGAGGAACAGCATGTAGTTCAGTAATTTCTCTCTTCTGTTTGCTACCTGGAACACATGAGTTGGATCATAATGGTGCTAGGCAGATGATAACAAGGACTATGCCTACAAACCAACTTTGCACATTCGTAAGTACAGAACAGCAATATTTCCTAAAACAATGAAAAGGTTGCTCATATGATATTCACTAAATACGAATCCTTAGATAGGGAACTAAACATATGTTGGAAATAAAGTGGAACTATACGAATACACAAATTGATTATATTGATTAACATATCAATTAAAGTCATAATGTAAGATTCAAAAAACACCATGAACAACCAATGCGTGTAGCAATTACAAAATAGAAAAACAAAATTAGAATTTATTTGATTGACTTGTTCTAAAAGACTTGTCTTAGAGGAAACAACGATCCACAATCAATACACAGGGTTTCCATGCTTTTCATCTCAAGAGAAAATGATCACATTAGGTAAAGAACGTATCAGATTCTCATTTACACATTGATCACACCTCAGTTACCTTTGGAGACTCAAATAGTACAACAACTAGAGGAGAGGAATGTAGAATTATCAATTCGTAGCAAAGGAACACAGAATACGAGAGAGTGGAAGAAGACCCCTAAGCTGTCCCTACTCTCACCCTATAACCATCCCCATGATTCTGACGATTTCCACGACACCCATTGGAGGAAATGGTTTAATTAGGCAAATCTTAATTAATTAAGGTAAAACCTCAATTAATTTTGATTAGTTATTTCAATTTTGTGCAAAAAATACCAATAATCAGAGACCATTCCCTCAAACCCTTAAGCATGAAACTTGAGCCCAACTTAGCCCAACGCGTTCACGCACAAGTGTGGTTATCCATGCCTTGTCAAAGTTCTTGTAAACAATTATTCTAAAGCTCCTTGGAAATAGAATCATTCAAGTTTTTACACTATACTAATGTAGGATTAAAGTCCTACACTCATATACAAAACTATCCTCTAAAATATTTCCTTTCTTAAACTTACACTTTTGGACTTATTACTAGACATTTAATCCTTATTAACAAAAGTAATGTAATGTACTTAACATGAGTATTATTTAATCAAATATCATGAGTCCAAATAAATCCAACTTAAACTAGATTAATTAAATATTCAACAATCCCTTACAAAATTTAAAATGTAAGGTGCTTTCTAGAATCAAACTTTCATACCATGCTTTCAATAATGGTACCTTCTGATTTGAATCATTATCTAAATTAGTCAATATTACCTATATAGGAATTAAATGAACTTACATCTTGAACTTAAACATTTAATATGAAGATGTCCATTGATAACAACAAGATAGAGGTTATAATAATGATCTTTAAGTTTGATGCGTTAGCAACCATGCATCCATATCTTGCATCATAATTGATTTCAAAGAACAACTTAATGCCTCTACTGCAGTCACACAATGTCAATCATTTAGTTGAACATATCTAAAGATGTACTACTAACATCCTATCATAATACTTGATCTCAATCAGAGACTATCCTCATACTAACTTGCAGTCATAACAAATCTAAGCTTACAGGGAACAAACACTTATATACACAAGTAACACTATATATTTGAAGTGTCACACATATTCACAAAACAACTTGTTACTACTACATTGAATCTACTTTGTGAGATTTCCACTCAAATAAATTGAATTGTTGTTACCTGTAAATCCCTCATGGGTTTCAGTCTAATCCCTAACCTGGATTTTTAAACTAAGACTAAAATTAAACCTTTAATCAGTGGATTAATCGTGTTATCTTTGATACCAATAAAATTCATAGCTATAATCCCATCAGAAATAAGTTCCCATACAAACTTTGGTCTCACTTGGATGTGTCTCTTTTGCTTTTAGTTGTACTTGGAATTTTTGATTTTAACAATTATTATCATGCTATTATAATATACTGAAACTGCAAAAAAAGACTTCTTTACCATAGACGAACCAAACATAAGTCCCTTTAACTATTAACTTTTATCTTAATTTCATTCAAAGCACAAAACTTTACTTTAAATGTAGATCGAGACAGAATGATTTGTTTCTTAAACCTCCAAGTAATAGAGCAGCCACCTAATGTATATACATACCTTGAAATCTCATTACTTTTAGAATTCTTAACTATCCAACTAGCATCACTGTATCCTTCTAAGACATAAGGATGTTTTCCATAATGTAACTTAAGAGAAATTGTTCCTTTCAAGTACCTAAATACTATATTCAAAGTCTCCTAATGGGATCTATTTGAAAAACTTGTGTATCTACTTAACTTACACACTACAAATTAAATATCTAGTATTGTGTAATTTAAAAGATACATCAAGTTACCAATAATCAAGTATCTTAATTAAGACACAGGAATTCAAATTTCATTCTTAAACAAAAGTTCTGAAGAATCATATGGAATTTTTACTAATCTACATGTAGTCTAACTGAATCTCTTCAACATAATGAGACTGAGAAAGAATCATAACATCAACAAACCTAATGATTTTAAGTCTTAAAATCACATCAACAACATTCATATCCTTCATTTCAAACTTGCTACATAAGAATAACTTTATCTCATTAATAATACTCATGTTAGATCAAAACAATAGTATATCATCCACATATAGATATAGAATAATATATTTATCATTGATAATTCTACAATAGACACACTTGTCAAGCTCATTAACTTTGAAGTTAAAAGATAGTTTGATTTGACCAAACTTTTCATGTCACTGTTTCAAAACTTGTCTCAGTCCATACAAGGACTTTACAAGTTTACACACCTTTCTTTCATTTCCTTTAACTACAAAACCTTCTAGTTGTCTATATAAATCTCCTCTTAGAAATCACCATGTAAGAATGCAATTTTGATATCCATTTAATGTATGATGATATTATATATAGATATCAATGCAAGAAGCACTCTAATTGTAGTCATACGGGAAATAGGTGAATACGTATCAAAATAATCTATTTCCTCTCGTTATGTAAATCCCTTGGCAACCAATCTAACTTTATACTTATTGAGTTCCATCTGGATTTAATTTCCTCTTAAATATCCATTTACACCCAACAGTTAAACACTCAAGAGGTAAATCAACTAATTCCCACATCTCATTAGAGATAATTAATTGAATTTCACTATTGATAGCTTTCTTCCAAAACTTTGCTTCTAGTAAAACTGTAGCTTAAAGGTTACAGGATCATCCCTTCCAATTGAAATAATAAAATCACTTCCAAGATTTTTAGATATCTGAACTCTCTTATTTCTCTTAAGCTCAGTTATTCCCACAGACTAATCATATCTAAAGATAACACTATCAGATTTACCCCCTATATGTACCATCCTTTCCATATAATTGAGAATGGAACCAATAATAAGGATACGATCTACAAGAGAAACACTTTGAAAAATACCTGTCTTTGTGGAAAACACATTCTCAAAAAATATTGCATTATAAAATTCCACTGTAATGATAACATCTATGCTTAAAACTTAGAAGCAAGAATCTATAGACCTGACTAGTTTCACATAGTCTAAAATATAACATATACTATTTTAAGTCCTAATTTCTTTCTCTTATGTTCTAGAATCAGTATTTTCCAAGACACCCCTAATACTTTGAGATATTTGAGACTAATCTTGCGACCTCTCCAAAGCTCAAAAGGATTATTTTCTTTATATTTATAGGAAACTCTATTTAAAATATGACAAACAGTATTTAAAACTTCCCTTCACATATAAGTATGTAATCCAGAACTTTGCAGTAGAACATTTATTATATTTGTTAGAACTCTATTTTTTTATTCTACTATCTTATTAGATTATAGTAAATAAGTCCTCACCTCATGTACAATGCTAACATTTTGACAGTATTATTGAAATAGGTTAGACATGTATTCTCTACCCCTATCAAATCTTAATCTTTTAAGTACCTTGTTAATTTATATTTTAGCTTCACTTTTATAAATTAAAAATATATCAAGAGCTTCATCTTGACTTTTCAGTAAATAGACATAACAATATCTACTACTATCATCAATGAACGTGATGAAATATTTCTTATTATCTTTAGTTATCATACCATTAAATTCACAAACATTTATATGTACTAAATTAAATATATATTTTCTATCAACCATATGGAAAGATTTTTAAAGTTGTTTAGCTTGCATACATATTTCATAATTATGTTTCCTATCAATAGCAATCCTAGGAATAAGATTCAAATTCATCATTCTTTTTAGGGAATCATAATTAACATACCCTAAACAATCATGCCAAATACCCGAAGATTCAATACTCTAAATAATAAAATGAACATTATCATCATTTTTACATGCATTGTGTATATGTTCAACATGAAATTTAAACAAATCTTCAACAACACATAAATAACATTTTTCATAAAAAACACCAATACTTAAATATAAAACAACTTTTTATATTTACAATCTAACCAAAATGCCGTTCTAACTAATATGGAACCACTCAGAATGTTCTAACATATCATAGAAATAAGTCTGACTTTGTGTAAAGTCAGAACCTTTCTAAAAGGAAACTTCAATTCCACACAACCCTCGTCCTTTACATCTATAGTCATGAGGTCCCTCAACATCACTATCCTTCCATTGATGAACTGATAAGACACAAACAGATACTTGTCAACGCAAACATGTACATCAACCCCCATGTCAACAATCCAGTAATGTAGTTCACAAATATTAAAGTGTTTGAGTTTTACAATAAAATACCTACCATTGTTTCTAAGAACCAAGGTCACTATATTAACCAACGCTCTATAAGTGACCCGAGGTAACTTAATTTTCTTAAACAAACATTCCTTCATCTAATGTCCGACTTGATCACAATTCCAATACGATTTGTTCCTAGGTTTTTTTCTAGATCTTGGTCTTTACTTTAATTTTTGTTTTTGATTTTCCTTTCTGATCTTTACTTGACTTATTACCAACTATTACATTGACCTAGACATTACTTTCCACAAACATCACAAGTTTTTGATTCCTGTGTTCTTTCTTTGTTGCTATGTCAATCATAAGATTATCAAAGATCAAATTTTCCTTCTTGTGCTTGAGATCTAGACCAAAATCCTATTAAAACTTTGAAAATTTCTCAATGATTGATATGACAATAATTTTTTTAGAAAGCTTCATGTTTACCTCTTGAAGGTCATAACACAGAAATAAAAATTCATGAGCCTATTCGATCATCGATTTGTCCTCAATCATCTGTATTTCAAAAGCATAAAAAGAGAATACTTTTCTAGACCTTAGTCCTTAATATCATATTTCCAATCCAAGACACCCCAAAGTGCCTTTGTCGTTGAGGAGGAGATACTTTATACATCAAATAACACATTGGACAATACTAACAATATACAACAACGTGTCAGTTGATCCCTCTCCTTCCACTCAATGATTTTCTCTACATTTTTTAAGTTAGAAAAATCTGACTCAGGACAGTCAGACTCTATAAAGGATAGCAATTCTAACATGATTAACTAGATCTCCATATGTTCTTACCAACGTTTGAAGTAAAGATAGAAGAATTTCTCCAACATTCTGACCATGCCTATGCTAGATCTAATCAAGACAGTACTACATATGTTAAGTAAATCCATTTTCTCTAAGAATGTTGGAAATAAATATGGAACTATATGAATACACAAATTGATTATATCGATTAACATACCAAGTAAAGCCATAACATAGACTCTAGGAAACACTATAAACAACCAATGCATGGAGCAGTAATAAAAGAAAGAAACAAAGTTAGAACTTATCTGATCGAGTAGTCCCCAAGGACTTGCCATAAAGAAAACAACAACCCACAATCGGTACACAGGGTTTCCACGTTTTTCTTTTGAAGATAAAACAATCACAGTAAATAGAGAATGTACTAAGTTCTCGTTTACACATCAATCATACCTTAGATGCCTTTGGAGATTCAAATAACACAACAATCAAAGGAAAGAGATGCAAAATCATCAATTCATAATAAGGGAACATAGAATGTGAGAAAGCAAAAGAATACCCCCAAATCATCCCTACTCTCGCCCTATAACAGTCCCAACGATTCTGACGATTTCCACGACACTCATTGAAGGAAAGGGTTTAACTAGGAAAATATTGATTAATTAAGGTAAAACTTCAATTAACCTTGATTAGCCATTGTAAGTCTATGTAAAAAGTACCTTAAGACCATTTCCTCAAGTCCGAAAACCCGAAGCCTGTGACAGGTCTAGCCCTAGGTGCGCACACATGTGTGTGACCATCTATGCCTTGTTTAAGCTATTGTGAGCAATTATTCTAGAACTCTTTGAAAATAAAGTCATCTAAGTTTTTACACTTCATTAATATAGGACTAAAGTTCCACAATCATGTACAAAACTATCCTTTAATATATTTCCTTCAAACTATTCCCTCTATTAGATTTATACTTTTAGGCTTATTATTAGACATTTAATCCTTATTAACAAAGGTAATGTAATGTACTTAATATGAGTATTATTTAATCAAGTATCATGGATCCAACTAAGCTCAGCTTAAATCCGATTAAGTAAATGTTCAACAACATATGTCAACTTAGCTATACAATCATTCAGGGAATGGCATGTATCTACCTGTGTCTGGAAGAAACAAATTTTGTCAGGCCACAGAGAAAAAACCAAGGGTCTTCCAACCATCTTGGATAGAAAATAACATGATGATGCACCAGCAGTGGCAGCAAAGACAACAAGAGCAACACCCCTTAAGACTCCAAAGAGGGATCCAGCAAGTAGGGACATGAAAATGGTCCCAGGGATCATGAAAGTCTGCATAAAGATATACACTGTACAGTAAGTAACCAACACCTGTATTGTGTAATCGGTTGCATAAACCTCAAGATGATCCCTACAAAAAAATACACACGTACACATTGTTAAAGGCAGACATGAACATATTTATACAGACAGGGCTTGATACCAGAGCAATTCGCACACAGCATCACCGAATCCAACAAACCCAAAAAGTCTGAACAGTTTTAAGCACACAACTGAATTTAATCCTGCCACATTACAATTTCCCTAGAAATAATATATAGTTTCTTTTACAGAATCCTATAATGTGGTCATATAAAATGCAGAACAAGAACACTAGAAAAAGTGATATAAACTGAAGTTCTTTAAATGATACAGAATTTCTTCTCCAGCTGCTAGCAACAAAATTAATTTGAAAACTCTTGTATGAGCAAATCAGAAGCACGCAACCAGATAAACGAAGTCCAAAAGGAAAGATGTCCAGAAGCTCATGACTAAAAAGGGAGCAACATGTTAAATTCTGAACCAACAGGTTCAATTTGTCAAGGAAGAAGAACGTTGGTATATCAACAATCTACGCTCACAAGCAACACCATTAAAACAGTAGAACAGACACAGCTTCTGTTCCAATCTCCAAACACTAATTACCCATCCTACACAAAAGCCCCAAACTTTACTTCTTCCAGGCCCATTCCACACCATCTATTCAATACCAAGCAACCAATTGGAATGATGAAAAGAAAACCAAACCAAACTACATGAACAAACCCTGACAAACAAAATGACACCACCAGACCTAATTCACTGTTCCATCTACCAATAACCAAACCAAACACAAAGCCCACGAAAGATCCCACCTTTCACAAACCGCCAGCTCCCAAACCACCTCAGACCAAAAGCCCAACACCCAAAACAACAAATTTACTCCCCAAATTAAAAAAAAAAAAAACCAAACCAGCAAACACAATGAGAATTCGGATCGACCAAACCTGAGGTTCTGGAGATCCTCCAAGGTCCTGGGAAGCTTGAGGAAGCTATAATCGGAATCGGGCATGGACCAGTAAACTCCCAGCAACCCGACCCCAAACGTCGCCACCACCCCCATCGCCAACGCCACTTCCAACCCCGTCAACGGAAACCCCTCGCCCCTCTTCGTCTCCACCTCTCCTCCCTCCTTCTCCATCACCACCACCACCACCACAGAGAGAGAGAGAGAGAGAACGAGAGGCTCGGGGAGAATTAGAGTTAGGGTTTCGTGAGGAGAATGAGAGGAGGACGAAGAGGAGGAGGAGGAGGAGGAAAAGAAAAGAAAAGAAAAGAGAAGAGAAGAGAAGAGAGAAGAGAAGAAAAGGAAAGATGAGAGGGGAAAACTCCACCTGCTCTTGTTGGTGGAGGTAAGTGGTACGGTAAGGCCGGGGTTGTCACTACCACGGGGCGGACAAACGTGCTTATATTCCTTCATGTTGGAAAGGGGTGAGATCGGACTTTTGTCGCGGAGGGCGAGACGTAGTTGATCTTGTTGACGACCGCATTTCGACGGCCGGGATCGCTGATGCCATCGAGGATCAGATCAGGGGATCTGTTCTTCTCCAACTCTAAAGATAGGTATCGAGGAATATCCTGCGAAAATAAAATGATTGATATGATATTTTATCTGTAGACCCCACCACAAGTGCAGTATAAACCAAACAATCATCAGTTTCTATGTTCCAACTTGCACGCGAGTACATTTGTGCAAAATAAAAAAAATGCACATTAGGCCCACCATGATCCTGAGAAATTACTGTTGGGCCATTTAGGAGAATCTTATGCTCGATGATATGGCTGCTTTTTGTTGTTTATCTTTAACAAGGCTATGGATGTGGTAAATCCAGAGCCTAGAAGTAGTTTGAGTGTCGAATAAGTGATGTTGTTATGACGCTTGTTGATTACGACATTAGAACATGTAAAGGTTGGTGTGTTGTGTTTAAAAGAAGTTTAACAACTTAAATGACCAAATTTCCTCCAGATATGTGTTGCTTTAGAGTCATATTATAGATCTATTTTCTTCCATTATAGATCTTCATAATCATCATCATCTTTATTTTCTTTCATTATAGATCTATCCCTTAATTTTACTTTCTTTTATCTTACCATCTTTACTTTTTTTCTATCATAAAAGATGATATTGATCGTGTTTGAGATTACTACACCAAATGTGATCTCAATGACATGAAAGCAAGGTGAAACAATAAACTAGAGAGGATTTATTGTATTTCAAACTCTACTTTATATATAGAGATTGTAAATGTGCTTAGGTTTACTTCCTTGGATCTTCTCATATATTTCAGTTTTCTGACTCTTTGCCGTACATATACCACAACGATGACAAACAAGTACCAAATGAACACTAAACCAATCATCAAGTTCAATCCGTTTTGTATCTTCCATTTTTATTTTGAGTTTTGCAATTGCATAAGCTTATTATCACATTCATTGCTCAAACAGCAAAAGGTATAGAGAACTTCAATTCAAAACTGAAAGGGAAAGCCAAAGTAAGAAAGAATTGAAATGAATACTCTATACTTTATACTGTAGAGGAGAAGTGTCGAGAAGTGGTCAATGAAGACCATGTAGACAAAGAAAGTGGGAGCGTAGTTTCTCTTCAAATCCAACGACAAATACGAATGGAGGGTTACAAGTGATATCTTTGCTTCTCTATAAATAGGAGTGGTCTTCTATTTAGGAAAAGTTTTTACAAAAAAATCTTCTTAGAATGTACTCATAATCCTGGAGCCTCCATCACAAATCAACATTTTTACATCATCAAGTGGTATCAAAATAAAGTTACGTACCTTATCCAGTGTCGACATCAAATACCCCTATGTTTGACTCCCTGCTTGAGGTTGCTTCCTCTCGTACTACCTCTGGCCTCCTTATCCTCTCTCTTTTTTTCTCCTTAGAGATTCTCCACGATCTCAATCGATTCTACACCACCACGCTCTTGCCTCACACGATACACCCTTGCACCCATAGGAGCACTCTCTGCCTTCAACCTTGCTCTGCCCCTTGGTCTCTCTTTTTTGTGTTTTCTCCTTCTTCTTCTAATCCTCCTCCCACTATAGCCGCTCCAACCCCCTCCAGTCGTGAGCGACCTCCCTACACCTAATAAGGCCTTCTCTCCCCCGCCCCCCCCCCCTAAAAAAAATTCTGGCCTTACATTACCTTAGTTCCATCTCTCTTTCTCCTCACATGATCCAACGGTTTGTCTTTCCTTTGTTGTTATTTTTACTATTACGGCATTATTCGTTTGGTTTCCTTTGTAGGGTTTCATCGATTTAAAAAAAAGGCAGAAACTTTACTAATTTGTTTCATGTTAGTTGATTACTGTTAATTGATTACTATTCTAAATTATCATAAATTAGGACATATTTGATTTTTTAGTGCCACATTTCATAATTTATCCCATGTAATTTCTCTATTTTTACCAACTCGGTGGTGATTAACTTGCTAGCTGCCATGTGAGAAGATCTAGAAAGATAATTATCTAACTTTAGAAGTTTATTTTGAACAATATTTAACTAGATCAATTAAATTTATATGGAAATGTATGAATGTGTAAAAAATTATATACAACTAAAATAAAATAGATATTAACTTAAATAATGCAGTGATTAACTAATAATAAGAATAAAACTAACATAAAACATATGTGTATCCTCAGGAAAACTTTAATGATTAATCTAGAATATGTCATTATATCCAATGCTTCGAAACTTGACAGCAATATTTCTAAGATAGAAGTCAAAAAACCAGGAGAAATGACAAATTGATAACAAAAAGGTAAGAAACCTCATGTTCATGTTCATAGAAGACAGTATCATAAAATTGTTTGAGACTTACGACACTTCATAGAGTTTGGAATGCTCTAAAGGAGAAGTATCATAAAACCACAAAAATAATACTTAAGTCTTCATTTAGAAGTATAACTCTTGCAAAATGCAAAGAGATAAAGTGTCGTAGAACACGTGAACAACAAGATTATCATGACAAAAGATTTATCTACTGTAGGAACTCATATTCTAGAAAAACTACAGGTGGTAACTATACTTAATAATTTACCAAATAATTTTGATTTGGTGACCGCAACATTGATATCAACCCCATTCTTTCAACTCTCAGAATTGTTAGTGATATTCGAAACTGAATAAGAAATCATAACTAGCTACCAAAAGCAAGAGTTGAATCTAAAAGAAGTAAATATTATGCATAGGAAGCCCAAGAATGACAAAGACCAAAGTAGATAGATTAGATCGAATAGGACACAGTTCAAATTTAACTAATCACAGTCAAAGAAGTCACGGGATTCTTACCATCTATGTAATCAATTTGGTTACTTTAGAGTAAATTGTCCAAATAAGAATGAAAATAAAGGTAATGCACCGGAACAGAAAACAAACAAGAGTGTCCTCATTGACATAGTAAAATGCAATAACATTGTTACACCAAGCTCAATTGATTGGTAGGTGGATTCTCGTACTACTCATCATATTACAAAGGCAAAGAAAGAACTAGAATTCTTCAACGCATTTACATGGGAAACAACACATATCTGGATGTGGAAAGTACTAACTCTTATCGCTTATATTTGGAAGATAGCATTATGATCTTGAATAATGTTTTTTTTGCACTTAGTATAAGTAGTAATATCATTTCTGTTCCTGCATTCATAAAGAATAGTATAGAAGTTCGCTTTTATAATAAGCGTATGTAAACATTCAAACGTAAAAGACTAAGAAATCTTTTGATGTTGGACATCGGGTATAAGTTATTAGCCTTAGTATATTCAGATGTATATAGTCTAGTTAATGTAAAAACAATTAATAATATGCAATATTTGTAATACTCATAGATGATTACTCTAAATATATATACGTTTATTTAATCTCACATAAAATAAAAGTGTTAAGTTGCTCTAAAAAATATAAAGTAGAAATGAAAAAGCAACTTGGAAGAAACATTAAGAAATTAAGATTTAACAAAGATGGAGAATATAATTCAAAGAAATTTGAATTATATTATCAATAGCTTGGAATAAAGAGGCCTATTATTATGTCATATACGTCACAACAAAATGATGTGGTAAAATCCAAAAACAAAATTCTAATAAATTATATTAGATGCATGCTATCACATTCATGCCTCTTAAAGGAATTTTAGGAAGAGACATGTTCACTACAAATTACACATTGATTAAAGTACTTACCAAATCTGTCATAGGTACTTCTTATGAGTTGTAAAATGAAAGGAAATCCAATAATAATCATCTAAGGAAATAGGATTTAATAGTCCATGTGTTCATTTCAAGTCAACTCAGGGATAAATTAGACTTTAGAATATTAAAATGTAGATTTACAAGATGTTGTGATAAATCATCAGGATATAGATTTTTTCATAAGGAAGAAGAAATTATTAAATATAGAGATACTACATTTCTAGAAAATCTAGAGGATGAAAAACATGCTCAAGATAAAGATAAACCATTATCAGTACTAGGAGATGATTATTTTAATGATGTTTAAAGAAATGATCCAAAAAATGAGGATCAATCAAACATAGAAAATACAAATGAACCCATAGAAATAGTGGGGAATGATCAACCAAACATGGAAAATATTGGTGAGTATGTAAATGACTCACTTGATGCTCCTAATAATAAAAGAATGGAAACTCAATCTTCATGGATAAATGATTATCATTTGTATTCCTGTGAACCATTATGTTTCTTGACAGATATAGATCAGGAAAATCACATGGAGCCCATTACATATAGTGATGTGATTAAATCACATGAAAAAGATTTGTGGTTTGAAGCCATGAATAATAAAATTGATTCCATGAAAAGAAATAATATTTAAAAATTATGTGATTTACTTGAGTAAAGGAAGGTTATAGGATGCAAATAAATATTTAAAAAGAAGTTGAAGGTAAATAGGTCAATTAACAAGTTCAAGGCTCGATTGGTAGGTAAAGATTATACACAAAAGAAAGGAATTCACTTCCAAAAAATATATTCTCCAGTAGCTAAATTTGCATTTATAAGAATCATACTAGCTATTATAGCACACTTCGTTTTGGAATTACATCAGATGGATGTTAAGTCTACATTTCTTAATGGAGAATTGTAAAAAGACATATACATATGCTAGCCTGTGAGTTTTCAGGTCAAAGAACATAAAAGAAAAATGTACAAATTAAACAAATCAATATATGAATTAAAGCAATCTTTTAGACAATGGTATCTCAAATTTCACAATGTCATTATTCAAATAGGATTTATCTCAAACAAATTGGACAAATGTGTGTATGTTATGAAAAGTGGAAGCAATTTTATAATATTGTTTTTATATGTAATTGATATTATACTTACCACAAATGATGTGAAATTATTGAACAAAGTGAAAATTGAACTTAATGAGAAATTCGAGATGAAAGACATGATAGAAGTATCTTATATCTTTGGAATACAGATTCTTAAAGATCAGAAGTCTAGAATGTTAAGTATAAACTAGGAAAAGTATTTACACTCAGTATTAAAAAGGTTTGAAATGTAAAATCTTGCCTTTGTACCTACACCATATATCTATGGAAAAAGATGAAATAAAAATTAATGTCTTGTAAAGAAATAGAAACCTCTGAAAATGTCATATACATAAGTAGTTGGAAGTTTAATGTATGTTATGTTGTACACTAGATCAGATTTGACATATTTAGTGAGTTTTGTTAGTAGATATCAGAGTAATCCTTAACCAGCATATTGAGAAGTTGTTAAGAGGATTATGAAGTATATCACGAACACGTTACAACACAAACTAATATACCAAGTAGAAATACTAAAAATATTATGTTATTCAGATGTAGACTTTGGATGTGATAATAATGACGAAACGTTCACATCTGTACACTTGTTCATCTTTGGTGGTGGTGTTGTCTCATAGGGAAGTAAGAAGTAAGGTTGTGCTGCTAGATATACACAGGAAGTAGAATATATTGCATGTAGTATAATCACCACACATACTGTTTGGATTAAGAGATTTGTGAACGACTTGAATCTTCATCTGCTAGATGGATCAATCAAAATATATCGTGATAATCAAACAGCAATTAGTCTTATAAATAGTGATGCCAATAGTTCAAGAAAAAGGCACATTGATATACAATATCACTATATGCGTGATACTACATAGAAAGATGAGATAGATGTGAGTTATATTCTCACCTCAGACATAATTACTGACTCTATGATAAAGGGATTCCAATAAAAAAATTTGTTAAACATATAGGCTTGATGAGATTAAGAAACATTTCCATAAAAAATAGAGATGGAATACATTCTTACGAATAATGGGAGTGGAAATTAAGAAAAACTGATATATTCCATGAATAATAGGAGTATGTAGAAATTTACTGCTTAGTCTTCACGACCAAATGGAAGATGTTGGAAAATAGTTAATGAAGACCATGTAAATAAAGAAAGTGGGAGGATATTTTCTTCCTAAATTCGGAGGCGTTTAGGAACAGAGGGTTATAAGGAATATCTTTGCCATCTCCATAAATAGGAGTTGTCTCCTATTTGAGAAAAGTTTTTACCAAAAAAATCTTCATGGAACATACTCATAATCCTGAAGCCTCCATCACAGATCAGCATTTTTACGCCAACAGGAGGCACTTTGAGACAAAAGGATTGCTTAAAAAAAAGCTCCATTACCTTGCCTCTCTTCCTCCAGTCCTTCTCCAAGCTCCTCTCTGCAAACCCTTGGAACTCCAGCAATGTTGTCTCCAACATCATTCCCAGCAAACCATGCACAACCGTAATGTTTCTTGCTCCAGACCACGAAACCCTAGCCGCCGCTCGAAAGCTCTTCTCTGCTGCGCCACCTCCTTCGACTGGGAGGCCTTTAAGGCTAGCCTTGAGGAGGAAGAGGATGCCCCTTCTCCCGCTGCTCCGATCTGCATCTCACGTCGCAAATCTCGGAGAACTCATCCTGTGGTAGGCTCTGCCCCTTCCCTTGTGACTGAGGAGAGGCTCCGGGCAGAGCGGGTCGATCTTTCTGGCACACAGAATCATAGATCGAGGAAGATGATCCTTCCTTCCTCGCAGGTATGCAATGCCGTGGTGCTTGCCCCCCCCACCTTTTGCCTCTCTTTGCGATGGTCATCTTCCGTCGGTGACAGATAACCTCCTTCTTTCGGATCCCAACTTCCAGCTAGGGTTTCCTAGGCGAAATAACCCCTCTTGGGGTGGCCTCGAATTTTTTTTGGGCCCTCATGGTGTTAGATCGAAAGACTCCTCTAGAGGGGGGGTGAATAGAGAATTATCACTTTTATAATTACTTCGACTACTTTTTATAGTTTAATGAAAATTGCATACAATGGATACTATTTAACAGATATAATCAAGCTTAACTACTTATGCAATTTATCTAACATACAAGAAGAGGATGAGAGCAATTTATAAAGGCAAGGAATTTATAGTGGTTCGGCAACCCCGCCTAGTCCACTCCTCAAGATCCTCTTGAGATTTTTCCCTTATTAAAATAAGATAACGAACTTACTTGTTGGCTACACCACCAACGCTTGCTTGCTCTTCCCACTTCTCTATCCCCGAG
>JAMKQA010002367.1:0-22855 GCA_024699735.1 Posidonia australis | reverse complement strand
GCCCCCCCCCCCCCCCCCCCTCTAGAGGAGCCATTCGATCTAACAGAGCTCCCATGGCATCATGATATCAAAGTCTATCTGGAAACCGGGAATCATCATCCAGATGCATCAGCGATAGAGAGAAAGACCATGGTTCGACTGGCTTCAAAATATGTGCTTGGAGCAAGTCACTTGTACAAGAGGTCTTATAATCAGATGCTTCTACGCTGTCTCGATAAAAAGGAGGCCGATACAGTAATGTTGCAAGTGCATGCGGGGACATGTGGGCCACACATGAATGGGGTATTATTGGCTAAGAAAATAACGTTACAAGGTTATTTCTAGTCAACCATGGAGATGGACTACTGTCAGTTTGTGCAAAAATGTCACAACTGTCAAGTCCATGGCAACTTTATTCATGCACCACCGCAGCAGCTCCATAGCATGTCGTCCCCCTGGCCTTTCTCAACATGGGGAATAGACGTCATCGGAGCTATCCACTTAGCAGCTTCTAATGGACATCAGTACATCCTGGTAGCAATTGCTTACTTTACAAAATGGTGGAGGCAGCTTCTTACAAGACAGTGACCGCCTTTATGACTGAAACGTTCATCAGGAACAATATCATTACCCGGTACAGGGTCCTGCATTCAATCATCTCTAATAATGGGATGAATTTCACAGCCAAAAGGGTTGAGGATTTCCTACTGGAGTTCCATATCAGGCATCATAGGTCCTCCCTATATTGTCCTCAGATGAACGGGGCTATGGAATTCGCCAATAAGAATCTAACCAAGATTCTTAAAAAGATGGCAAAAACACATAAGGACTAGCATGACAGGCTCCCATACGCTCTGTGGGATTACAAGACATCAGTCCGGAATTCAACTGGAGCGAATCCATATTCTCTAGTATATGGTATGGAAGCAGTCCTACCAATAGAGGTGGAGATGCCATCGCTTAGAGTCCTGAAAGAAGCAGAGCTAGAAGAGGTGGAGTGGATTGAGGACCGCCTTGTTCAACTGAACTTGATAGATAAGCATCGGTTGCAAGCTATGCATCATACGCAATGCTATCAGAAACGCATGGCCAAAGCTTATTAGAAGAAAGTCCGACCTAGAAGCTTCTTGCTAGGGGACCTGGTCTTACGCGCTATACATCTCCCTGATAGTCGTGGCAAGTTCAGACCCAACTGGCGCAGACCATTCGTGGTCAAACAAGTCTTCTCTAGGGGAGCTGTCATCCTCGAGGGCATGGACTGCATCGAACAGTCAGAGCTAGTTAATTCTTGCTACCTGAAAAAGTACTATCAATGATCATAAACCAAGTGTCCTCACTCTGCGACACTGTCACTGTTCTTCACGCATGCACAAATTCATATTATCAATGTCATTCTGCATCCATGTAGCCATGCATCATAGCACATACTAATTCCCATTCAATATGTGTATTTATAGAGAGTTGATTGGCATCATCGTCACATGCATGGATCTTAGCCCGGTGATGATAAGCAGAATAAGCTCGCCGATGTTGGGAATGTGTAGCACCTCCTCAGGTAGTTACTATTTAGGTAACCTTGGGAGTGAGGGAGTCACCTTTCATCATGAATTGGGTGAAATATTCATGCCGCTCAAGGACCCTACACCTCCTAGAGGGAGATAAAATGTTAGCAGTGAGAATGAGAGTGTGAGAAATAAAATAAAAATTTATATCTGTGAAAGGGCATAAAAGAATTAGAAGACAAAAGTCGTAGATAGAAGTCAGCCATAAAGAGAGAGGCATGACGGGTAGCACTGTCCCTCCAATTTATCTTGGAGAGGAGTCGGAGTGAATACCTGGAAAGCATGTTCCAAAAAGGGCCTAGCCAACCCTTTAAACAGCAGCAACTCCCCACCACAGACTAGGTACCTATTACCTCCAAGCCAGGGATAGGGTGAGCCCACATGCCTATGAGGGAGAAAGAATAAATAAAATATAAAAAAAAGGGTATGGTCCAGTGGGGTTTGGAATGGAGCCCAGGACACGATATTGCATTTCCAGAGAGCCACCCAAAAACTAGGAGCTCAGATAGAATCACGTGAGGATTGGAGCCACCATTCCCTTGTATGCATGGCAATCAGCATCTGAGGGCGCTAATAAGATCCCACAAATCATTCAACATGCATGCATTCCTTTCCACAAACATCATCTTAAAAGCGTCGTAGGGTCTAATCTGGTTCTTTTTAGCTAGGGCATGATGATAGCTTTCAGCCTAAGAGGATCAGGAGGACATTGCCTAAACCAGGGGCATGCAAGCTGCTCTTATTGGTTAGGGCCATTTATGTCAAACCAAGGGCATGTCAGCTGTCCTATGATTAGACACACTGAGCCAGTACTCGACTAGAGGCATGCAAGCTGCTCTGATTGGTTAGAGTCATTCATGTCAAACCAAGGGCATGTCAGCTGTCCTATAGTTAGACACACAGCCAACACTCGACTAGGGGCATGTCAACTGCCCTACAGGTTAAGGATCCCTATAATCTACTCGTGGGGCACTCCAGCTACCTCATTTGGCTTCTTAAGCGCCTTATGAGTGCTCAGTCATCAAATAATCCCAATCATCAAGGTTTGATGGCTACATCTCATTATCTTGGCACTTAAACAAAACCGGTCGGTAACTAGGATTTCTTGCTGGGGCTATGTGTAGGATACAGTCTACTTAGTCAAATGTAACATTCAGCTTCGGTCTAATCTCTTTGATTTTCAGCACCATTTGCGCTGCACTTTTTATCTGTCTGTATTAGCCTTTACAAAATGTTGTTGAATGGAACAAAGCAAAAGCTTGTTTCTAAACCAATGTTTTAAGCATGTTCTGCAGGAGATCGTCTTTTCTTCTCGTGTGACTGAATCGGAAGAAGCCTAAGCGACCTGTTAATCATGGGTTTCCCTATGAAGGTTGTGCCCATACACTACTTAGACGTTCTCCAAGCATGGATTGGGAAGTTAACAGAAAGCGATCGCAACAAGTTGCGGACTTGGGGGATCTCTCAAAGCTTTTGGATATCGCAAAGGTGGAGGTTTCTCGATACTTCCTATGTGCAACTGCTCGGTTCTGGAAGCTAGCCCATCATGTATTTCGCTTAGGGAGAGTCGAATTGACCCCTACTTTGGAGGAGATCCACTACGTTTGCTGTCTACAGAAGTTCTTGGGACCAACCGTGTTTATGCGACGTGACAAATATTCCTTAGTCTTGTGTAAGCTAACTGGCCTGTCAACCGGCAATTGCGGTCGTCAACTTATTTGTTCAAATGGACATTCTCCCATGCTATAGTTGGCTTACTTTGACAAGGTGGTCGGGGTGCGCACCTCCCTGGGCAATGAGTTATGGTTGAAAGGGTTTCTTACCCGCTTCTTAGGAGAGTTGATTTTTAGCCATGTTCGGGCAGTCGTGAACATTGAGGTCATAGAGATTGCCTTGGCGATGGTTACCCATCGGATAGACTTGGCCCCGGTTATCATGGCAGAAACTTACCGGGCTCTGGACCGGTCACTACGACGCTACCAACACTTTTATGGCTGTCGGGCTTTTGTATAGGTGTGGTTGGCTGCTCATCTGGGTGTTGAAGTCTTACACCCGCAACGGTCAGCCTTCGAACCCTACTGTCAAAGCAGTCATGCACGCACGCTCACCTCAGTTCGGAAGGAATGTGAGCGGTTAGAAAGCTTGATAGAAGACAAAGTCATCTGGCGCATCATTCCTTCGGTCACCCATAACTTTGAGGCTTTCTTCAACACAGCCGACAAGAAGCTTATCGTCTTGCCAGGGCTGACTGGTGGAGTTGAATATCACCCAATACGTGTGATACGGCAGTTCAGTTATCAGCAAGATTCTCTTGTTCAAGGGCAAATGCCAGCCCGATTCCAAGAGTACCCCCTCCCCCCGAGCTCTTATGCTATGACCAAGGAGTTGTCTCGCCTGCTTAGTGGCTCCATACGGTCGAAGGATCTCGCAGTCACAGTGGGGAAAGGTTGCACAGCAGATTATGAAGCTGAAGTCAAAGAAGCCTGGCCAATCTGTAATGCTGCTCCGAGTTGTGCGCTCTTTACCAAAGCTCCAAGCTCGAAGAGATCTAGGAATGACGCAAACTCTTGACATTCGTGTTATGCTACTGGTTCATTGAAAGTTGAAATGCATGTAATCACTACATTGACTATTGTAATAAAATCATTGGAACGGTTCTGGCCAACTTGTTTGATTGCTTGTGGTTGATGCGGAGTAGATATCACCATTGCGAAACATGTGCTTAGCTGGTTCAAACTGCTGCTTTCATCTGTCTACCAACATGGTGCTGAGGACCACCCAAATAATAGTTGAGAATATCATTTTGTTGCCTAGGCCAGGACGAAAGAAGTCTTTGTAAACTTCTGTACCAGGTATGGCAGAATCTTGCCTACTCTACTGGACTTGCCCTACTCGAGCAAGCCTTGTTTCCATCTAGACCTCGGACGAGGTTTAGGCGTTCCTATCCTAGATTCGCTCCAAAAGGACGCATTTCGGCAACATCTACTCCGCTAAACTTGTTCTAATCGAACAAGTCTTGCTTTCATCTTCTTCTAGGTCTCGTCCAAGGACTAGAGCATATCCTGCTAGGTAGGTTCTTCCCCTTTGGCTGACAGATCTAACATCCTGCCATGCCCTATCTAGTGGGCAGATATCCCAAACTATCCGATTGGCATCTGTCAACTTGCCATCTCTCAGTTGGTAAGTCTGAAACTTGCCATATTCCCTCTGGTCGGTAAGTCTGAAACTTGCCATCTCTCGGTCGGTAAGTCCAAAACTCATATTCCCTCCGGTTGATAAGTCCAAAACTTGCCATCTCTCGGTCGGTTAGTCCAAAACTTGCCATATTTCCTCCGTCAGTAAGTCCGAAGCTTGCCATCTCTCGATCGCTAAGTCCGAAACTTGTCATATCCCCTCTGATCGGTAAGTCCGAAACTTGCCATCTCTCGGTCGGTAAGTTCGAAACTTGCCATATCCTCTCTTGGTCGGTAAGTCCAAAACTTGCCATATCTTCCCTCCAGTCGGTAAGTCCAAAACTTGCCACATCTTTTCTAGGTCGGTATGTCCGAAACTTGTCATATTCTCTCTCGATCAGTAAGACTGAAACTTGCCATATCTTTCCTCTAGTCAGTAAGTCCGAAACTTGCCACATCCTTTCTTAGTCGGTAAGTCCGAAACTTGCCATATCCTTTCTCGGTCGGTAAGTCTGAAACTTGTCATATCTTCCCTCTGGTCGGTAAGTCTGAAACTTGCCACATCCTTTCTCGGTCGGTAAGTCCGAAACTTGCCATATTTTCTCTCGATTGGTAAGTCTGAAACTTGGCATATCTTCCCTCCGGTCGGTACATCTGAAACTTGCCACATCCTTTCTTGGTCAGTAAGCCCGAAACTTGCCATATTCTCTCTCGATCGGTAAGTCCAAAACCTGCCATATCTTCCCTTCGATCGGTATGTCCGAAACTTGCCACATCCTTTCTCGGTTGGTAAGTCCGAAACTTACCATTCTCCTTCTGGTTGGTAAGTCCTAAACTTACCATTTTCCCTTCTTGGTCGGTAAGTCCGAAACTTTCCATTTTCCCTTTTTGGTCAGTAAGTCTGAAACTTACCATTCTTCCTTTGGTTGGTAAGTCCGAAACTTACCATTTCCCCTTTTTGGTCGATAAGTCCGAAACTTGCCAATTTCCCATTTTGGTCGGTGAGTTCGAAACATACCATTCTCCCTTTGGTCGGTAAGTCCAAAACTTACCATTTCCTCTTCTTGGTCAATAAGTCTAAAACTTACCATTCTCCCTTTTGGTCGGTAAGTCTGAAACTTATCATTTTACCTTCTTAGTCGGTAAGTCCGAAACTTACCAATCTCCCTTTGGTCGATAAGTTCGAAACTTACCATTCTCCTTTTGGTTGGTAAGTCCGAAACTTACCATTTTCTCTTCTTAGTCGGTAAGTCCGAAACTTACCAATCTCCCTTTTGGTCGGTAAGTCCGAAACTTACCATTCTCCCTTTGGTCGGTAAGTCCGAAACTTACCATTCTCCCTTTGATTGGTAAGTTCAAAACTTACCATTCTTCCTTTGGTCGGTAAGTCCGAATCTTACCATTCTCCCTTTGGTCGGTAAGTCTGAAACTTACCACATTCCTTTCGGTCGATAGATCCAAAACCTACCATGCCCCATTTGATTCTTGCTCAGAGAGCTTGGTATCGATGGTGCCCCCATTTGGTCGTGCTTCAAACGAAGTACACCAACCTCCTTCTGTGGACCGATACCCTGGACTACCCGATGGATGCCTATCAAGGTGTCTATCCTGTTGGTCAGTAGCTTTGGAATCCTATCGTGCTCCCTTTCTCTTAGGCTGGTAGCCTGAAATAACTGGTCGACAACCGTTACAATGTCCAGAGTGGGCTGATAACCCAAACTATCTAGTCCACAAGACCGTTAACTTTATGCTTTTTGATTTTTCAGGGTGTGTTCGGGAAGTAGTGATCTCCTCCTCCTGTTCCTTTTTCCTTGTAAGAAAGGACAGGGTGTCTTTATCAACCCTGAGCATCGATCTTTGTTCCATTCGTTCTCCGACCTCACTCAGGGAGGGGCATCTGTAGACACCCCACATGCTTGCAATTAGACTTAACCCTAAAACCCAAGAATTAATCCAAAACCCTAGGATTAATTCAAAATCCAAAATAAATTCCAAAATCAAATCCAAAACCCTAGAATTAATCGAAAACCCTAGGATTAGTTCAAAATCCTAAGTAAAATCCAAAACCCTAGAATTAATCCAAAACCCTAGGATTAATTCAAAACCCTAAATAAAATCCAAAACCTAATCCAAAACCCTAGAATTAATCCAAAACCCTAGGATTAGTTCAAAACCCTAAATCAAACTTTTAACCTAAATCTCAAACCCTAACAACCTACAACTACTTCCCACTCCACCTTAACAACCCTAATTACTTCCCACTCCACCTTAACAACCCTAACTACTTCCCACTTCACCTTAACAACCTTAATCATTTCCCACTTCACCTTAATAACCTTAACCACTTCCCACTTCACCTTAACAACCTTAACCACTTCCCATTCAACCTTAACAACCATAACTACTTCCCACTCTACCATAACAACCTTAACCACCTCCCACTCTAACCATAACAACGTACCTAGCCATTGCAAGCCTATAAATACCCCTCCATTTGTAAGAGAAAAAAAAGGAGGAGAAAAGGAGAGAGAAACATGGAAAAATTGAGAGAAGAGCCACCAAGGTGTTTTCTCTCAACCAGAGCAACCAGAGAGGTCTAGGATCAAAGAGGAAGCTCAGCGAGGGGAAGAATTCAAGTTTCAGGTCATCTCCGACGACCTCTAACGGTCATCTCCACTGTCAACTCAGGTATGCTCCCTTCTGACCTCAATTTTCTTCAAAAATGATTCCCTAGGTCCTCCTCCTTCTTTCCCAACCAATTTCAGCAGTGCCAGATGGTTTCTCTAGCCAAAATCGATGTTTTAAAGGTCGCCAGGCGTGCTTTCCGGCAACACAGGTGGGGGCACGAATCCAATGAGTGATTCGTGCTCTGGTTTGCCTTATCTACTCGGGACAGTCCTCCTCTTGCTTCTCTGATTCCCTAGGTGCCACTTCAAGCTCACTAGAGGTCACCAGGAGCTGCCCACCATAATCGTGCTCCGTCACCGTCATCAGGGAAGATGATGAACAATGTTGCGCAATTGAGCGTCTCCCGCTTCGTAGCGCCTTTTAGCCCCTGAGACACGGTCCTCTAATCTCCCCCAACACTCTGGAACAACCAGAACCCTGTTTCATGCCCTGGATAGCCCCTGCAGTCGAGCTCGCTGGAGAAGACGAAGACGACGGCGTGCAGGATCAAAGGGTGAGGGAGTAGCGCCATTCGTGCCTTTAGATGGAAGAAAACATTCCTCTCAGCATCCTCGAGCCTCCTAAAGCCCTGGACCGCCACACTGGAGCCTCCAGCACCTCTTTCTTCCTTGGCACCGTCGCTGGCGTCGAGTCGACAGTGAGGGAGGTGGGCAACTGTTTCCGACCATCAAGCCCTCGATTGGAATCATCAAATCTCTGCCCCTTCTTTCTCTCTTGCTCCCAGTGAGCATCAATGCCAAATTAGGCATCAAGATGCCCTGGAAGGGCATCCCAGACGGTCGTCGATGATGAGGATCCATCGGCGGCGGTCGTCGTGTTTTTTTAAAAAGAAAAAATAAAAAATATAGTTTTCTTTTGAACAAACTCTGTGATGTATCTTTCATTACATTCAAATCCTTTTTTCTAACATTCAAGCCCCTACATAAGATTTTAAGTCATTTTAATAATGATTTGCTTTGAAGAATTGCAATGTGACCCCTATAATGTTTTATTAATTTTTCCATGCTTTAATATTTGACAGAAACCCCTGACTTGCTTTCATTTCATCCTCAAGTCTAATATTTTGCATAAAAGCTCTCAGATTTATTAAAATTGTTCTGAATTCATAATTTTCTGGCACAATTGCAAATTAAACCCAGAGAATTCAAATAATTACTCAGATGTGTTTAGAATTCATTTAATTAAACTTCACTGATTTCACACTAAATGCATATTTTCTAAGGTAAAATTACAGAGCAGTTCCTAAATTTCAAGCTTTCAAACTTAGGATTGTTATCTTACACATTTAACCCTGAATATCTTCATAATTGCATGAAATACATGTTTTACTAATAAAATTGCATATTGAACCGTAGGGATCCTAATTTTAACCAAAAATTCATGGTTTTGCTCATTTGACCCCTAAATTCTTCCAAATTGCATAAAGAATGTTTTCTCAAGTATTTTTGCTAATTTAGCCTCAGAATTTTCAGCCTTCATTCGGGATATGTGAATTTTGCAGAAAAGCCCTTGAAATTTACATTTTAATATCACACATGCATTTTGTACATTTTATTACCTTTTTTCTTGCATATTTTCTCATGCCATCTTCCTTGCATCATGCACACACTTCCAACTCTTTCAAACTTGGCTTTCACATTGTTTCTCAAATTTCTTCCGACTTTCGTGATTCTGATTTGATTTGAATTTCTATCGCCCAAGGGCGTACATTAACCGGCTTAACAATACCGACATTGACCAAAATGAGGATTATTTTCTCTCTTTTGACTTTCTTGGATTTCTCGACTTTCCGAGTATTCTTGATTTTCATGATTTTCCTCATCACCCATGGGCATACAATAAAGTGGCAATTGTAATGCCTACATTGTCCCTCGGATTATCTTTTTTTTCTTTTATTCCTTTCTTCACTTTAATGTGGCGTGTTTTCGCAATCATCTTAGGCATGTGCATTCAGAATAGACAAGCATACACATAATAGACCATTAACAAGCAGGAAACCTAGAAAGACCGAGTTCTTCGGGCGCATAGGAGTGCCTAACCCCTTCCCCATGCGTAACAAGAATCCTTACCCTTTCTCTAGCCCATAGTGGCCAACTGTTACATCCATTAGGCACGGAGCATACATATGTTTTCTTCGACTTGATTTCTTTTGGTTTTTCCTTTGTGTTTCATTTTCCTCGTCATTTCATTAAAAGACTAAGTGGCGACTCCTTTCCTTATCCTTTCTTATCTTTCCTTGGTGTTTCCGAGTCTAGTCTTCTTTTCCGGATTCACCATCTTCGTCGTGACTGTATCGAGACTCGTCGTGTGCTTCCACGCACCTAGGAGAGCCATGTAGGGTTCCACCGACATGGTCACAATATGATCCAACTAATTGCCAGACCGAGGTGCACAATCATAAAACCTACCATACAATCACTTCATCATCAATCAGTTTGCTGGCCAAACCGAAACATGACCTGATCCACAAAATGCCAATACCCACTTCACCAGCCCTGGTCCTAGTGGAATTGAAGGCCCGTACTCCTGTAGTCATTAACCTGACACAAGATTCTCACCGTATGCCTTATAGTTACACCACAGAAATGTGTGCTGAGGTAACGTAGTCAAGACGGGTGTACAAGGCCTTAGTTCTAGCAAACAAGCCCAACCAGCCAACAACTTCATCTTCCCAACCAAGGAGCCAGATTCCCAATCTTATTCCTGAAGAAGTAGTCCCAAGAATTAACCACATCACTACCAAAATGGACCCACCTGTAGCTAACATCATAGCCCAATTAAAGAAAGTTAAAGCAGATATTTCCATTTGGGACCTAATCCATACATCAGTTGAACATTGGGAGGCCTTTCTCCGAGTTTTCCAAGACACCCATGTTTCCCCAACAATACAACTGTCGGCCTTGGAAAGCATGGTAGGAATTATAGCTATGTCGTAGGTGTTCTCCTTCTCTAGATTAGAACTACCCTCGGTAGGGACCAATCATAACCAACCGCTATTCATCACGATGCAATACCAGAATTTCTGTATTCCTCTTACTTTGGTGGATAATGGTGCCAGTTTAAATGTCTACCCTTTATGAATCGCTAATCAGGTCGGATTTAAATCCGAGAACATTACCCCAACCGTGAAAGGAATGACAGCATTTGACAACACGCACCATGATGCTTTAGGGATTTTGATCATTCCTCTAATCATTGGTCCTACCCATTTTGAGGTTGAGTTTTATGTTGTTGACCTCGAACCATCCTTCAATCTCTTACTTGGGTGCCCTTGGCTCCACAAGCATCAGGTTATCCCCTTAACTCTTCATTGAATGATTAAGTTACATTGGAACAACGACATTGTTGTTGTAATGGCGAAAAATCTTAAAAAGGAGAAAGTCAAGGCAGTTTCTTCGATGTCTCTTCAAACCGTCCATTTTGACCCCAAGCCTTCTGATGTACTACACCGTGTCGACCGCTTTGAGCCAGTCAATTTCATTCCGATTCTCGAGCGTGCCAGCCATTTGGCCACTTTTGGCAATCCTTTCATGATGGTCAAGAATCTATGTCAGAGGTGGGGGTACGAGAGAGGAGCACCCCTTGGGCAGAATGGCCAAGGAATCGTTGAACCAATTGCTGTAGAGAAAATACGAGAATTCGAAAAACTAGGATACGAGTGGAAGTTGCAGGATGGATTCCTGAGGCATTGTAAGTTCTAGAGACTCGTTATTCCACAGGGTTTAACTAACTTCGTTATTGCAGGATTGCTAGATCCCAATCAAAAACTTGTTCTTGCTGAGTCTGAATGGAGTGAACCAATCAACGGATTAGAGTGGATATGTGTTGAGGACTACCTCTCTGAGGAAGAGGTTGTGGATTGTTTAACAGATTCGACATCGTCCCTTCCACAAAGGACAGCTAGGCTGGCATTGCCACCTCTAGAGTCAGTCGATGGTCTTCCTGTAGATCCTGTTGCAGTCGTAGTTTTGATAAGAGCAGTTTCAGCCACAACTTCATCAGCATATCTGTTAGCTTTGGTGGGGTTACAGTCAGGTCAGTTAGAATCACCGCCTAAAGTACGAGAAACTACCAGTGCATACTATGTAGACTTTGCTTCTGATGAAGATGAGGGAGATGTTGTAGTGGCACAAGTTGACAGCATGCATCGTGATTGGGAAGTTCTATTTTGAGAGTAGTTGGCAGCACTGGTGGGAAGACATAGAGAGTGAACTCAGGCACAGGAAGGGAAAAGCTATAATGTCAGAATGCATTGTAGCACAGACAATTCCACAAGGTCAGTCCACTATCATGGCCCTAGAAGAAGACAGATCACTGAATGCTAGGCCAGAGGAGTTTATCTCCTATCAGCTGGGAGGCAGGTCTAGGTGGTATTATCAGTCTTGGCCCCACTTGAGTAGTGGGGTCCAAAAAAAAAGATCTTGAGTTAGGATCAGGAGAAAATGCGGGTGGCAGCACTCACATCATTCAGTCAGAGGACAGTTGCCCACCTATCACGCACATTGTACATACCACTCAAGAAAATCAAAAAAATAAAAACAATCATCCACATAATAAGGCTCTGAAAGAAATGAAACAGCCAGGTACATCTGCAAGTTCGGAAATGTCAGAATCTGAGATTGTCAGAGGTGCATTCAAAAAGACCAGAGTGACAGAGACCATTCTAACGCATCATCAAGGGCAGAGTGCTGAGCAAATATCTACCTTTGGAGACAGATCCATCCTTCCAACGAGAAGTCCTTTTTGAAGTCATTGCATATGGAGAAGAGGATGATGCAGAAACAGAAGAAGATAGTCATGATGCACCAAATTTCCAGCCTAATGATGATGATCCAAAAGGCCCGAACTTGCACATAGAAGAGGAAACTGTGTCTGTAAATATTGGCACCACTGAAGATGTCAAGGAAGTGCGAATTAGTGCCAGAGTCACAACACATGTCGAGGCAAAACTTGTTGAGCTTCTCCGAGAATATGCAGATATCTTCGCTTGGAGCTATGATGACATGGTTGGGCTAGATGTTGAGGTAGTGGTGCACACATTACCGCTTAAGCCTAACATCAAGCTAGTCAAACAGAAACTACGTAGATGGCGACCACAATGGCTGTTGAAATTGAAAGAGGAAATAATGAAGCAGCACAAGGTCAACTTTCTAAAGGTCGTCCTCTACCCAGAGTGGTTAGCAAATGTGGTTCCGATGCCTAAGAAAGATGGTCGAGTTCGAATGTGTATTGATTACAGAGACCTAAACAAAGCAAACCCAAAGGATGATTTTCCACTCCTGCACATTGATGTATTGGTGGACAATACTGTAGGACACAAAATGTTGTCATTCATGGATTGATTCTCAGGTTATAATCAAATTAGAATGGAGGAAGAGGATATGGAGAAAACATCCTTTATCACCCCGTGGGGAGTATTCTGTTACAGAATTATGCCATTTGGACTCAAGAATGCCGGGCCACATATCAAAGGGTGATGATAGTATTGTTCCATGATCTCATGCATCTAGATATCAAGTTCTACATGGATGATATGATAGCCAAGTCAAAGGAGCCTGAAGTGCACATTGCTTGTTTAAAGAAGTTGTTTAACCGCTTGCGAAAATATAAGCTGCGGCTTAACCCCAACAAGTGTGTATTTAGAGTGTCATCAGGCAAGCTACTGTGATATATCATCAGCCAAAGAGGAATTGAGGTAGATCCGAACAAGGCTAAAGCCATCATCGAGATGCCGCCTCCTACAACAAAAAAGGAAGTCCAAGGTTTGCTGGGACGGTTGTAGTATATCAACCGATTCATTGCCCAACTAACACTGATTTGTGAGCCGATCTTCAAGCTCTTGAGGAAGAACGCACAAATCCACTAGAGTGAAGAGTGCCAAGAAGCTTTTGACAAAATTAAGAAGCTCTTGGTAAGGCCACGAGTCTTAGTTCCCTCGACACCAGGGCGTCCTCTATTGCTCTATTTGTTAGTAATACAACATTCAATGGGCACAGTCTTGGGTGAACATAATGAAACAGGCCGCATGGAGAGGGCCATTTATTATTCAAGTAAAAAATTCAATGATTGCAAGGTTAAGTACATAGCAATCAAGAAAGTCTGCTTATCCCTCGTCTCGGCCACACAACGCCTGAGGCATTACATGATGGTTTATCCTGTTCTATTGTTGTGCTGACATAATCCTATGAAATACTTGTTCCAGAAGCCCACGTTGATGGGAAGATGTGTCGAGTGGCACGTGCTCTTATCTTAGTTTCATATCACTTTTGTCACTCAGAAATCTATGAAGGGACAGGCCGTGGTAGATTATTTAGTTGATTTACCTTTGCCAGAATATCAACCCCTACAGACTCAGTTCCGTGATGAAGTTATTCTGTTTGCCATGTGTGACCATGCCCACCCGGGGATCCAACGAGGAGTCGCACTAGAGGGAGGAGGCCACAACCATGCCAAGATGGCGAAGGCGCAAGATAGGATAAAACGAAAAAGAAAAGGAGTCGCCACCCAGTCTTTTAAGGGATAGATGAGGAAAACCACAAACAAACCAAAAAAGATGAGTACATGAGATGCAAATATGAAGGCCAAATGTCCACAAACCAGAGGATGGGTAAGGATTCCTATTATGCACGAGGAAGGTGTTAGGCACCCCCGTACACTTGAGAAACTCGGTCTTTCTAGTCCAATTCACTTGCGAGAAGCTGAATGAATGTTTGCTAAACCTAGATTGTGCTCTAATCAAGCTAATATGAATGCCGAGTCAAGACAGGATGGATATGCAAGATAGTATGCAAAAATTGCATAGAAATCCACACGAAATGAAGAAATCACGAAATACGACATGATAAAGAAAATCACATGAAATGACGAGGTTTTTTGCGAGAATGGCTCGAAAAATCATACAGAGCTCAAGAGAATCAAAAAATGCAATCAACTCAACTCATTAGAATTGTAGAAAATGTCATGGAAATTTAAATGGAAAAATTGCAAAGAAATCCGCGAAAAACAGGTAAACTATGACATGTGAAGCAATTCACATAAAATGACGATGTTTTTGGACAGAAGGCTCCGGAAAACCACACCAGCATCACGAGCATCAAAATTGAACCAACGCAAATCATCACAATCATGGAAAACATCGCGAAAATCTAGATGGAAAAATTGTGAAGAAGTCCACGTAAAACGATCAAATGGCAAAATATGAAGAAAATCATATAAAATGACAGTGTTTTTGGAAAGAATGTTATAGAAAGTCACATCGATATCAAAATGATCAAGAGTGGGGTTGAGTCATTGGAATCAGGGAAAAGGTCGTGAAAATCAAAAAGGAGAAATAATCGGCAAGTGGGCTAATGTAGGCCTTTCGGTCAGTTAGTGTATGTCCTCAGGCAATGAAATCCAAATCAAATCGAAAAATTTAAAATGTAGGAGTAAAGGAAATCAAATCGAATGTTGGGTAAAGGATTCTGAAAACAGGTTGGAGAAAAATCCATGGAAAAAACACATGAGATGTAGACTTGCTCAAAATGGATGACATGACTTGAAAACTAAGCAAAATGCATGAAAATGTACTTAAATGTGTAAAAGATGCTGAGGAATGAATTAGACAAAAATTATGCATGATTTAAGGCAAGAACTAACATGCTTGTGCATGAATTGGTGGCACAGGGGTAGCTTGGTCATTTCAATGGTCAGATGTGATAAATGCATGTATAGGGATGATGCATGGTCTGAGATATGCCAAATTGTATGTGAAATGTCAGGAAAATGTTATTTGCAAGAAAACATGAAAAGGATAAGGTCTTAAAAACAATAAAATGATATAAACACAGTAAAGGACAAGTACAAGGACCAAAATGAAAAATTCACAAAAAGGGTGAAAACCTAGATCAAAATATATTCAATGACTTCTATTCTAATGTGCAAATGATGGATCAAATGAAAATGTGGCACTGAGATGTATGAGAATTGCACCTTGGTAATTTCTTGAAAAGTCAGGGTCTAATGTGCAAAATTCACACATAAGTGCAAATGTGACTAAAATATGAAACTAAAGAACAATTTACAATGTAAACATGATTTTTAAATGAAATCTATGATTAAGTGCAAAATATGAAATGCAATAAGTGAAAATATCAAAAATATGTGAGAAAATAATTAAAACCCAAAATGATGGATTTGAAATTAGTCTAAGGGTCTAGATTCAAATTTCATGTGCTCAAGGATGGTATGTTATGAACCCATGGGCCTACATGCAAGATTACATGGCTTAAATGTGATAAAAACAAGACTTTTATGTTGATCAGTGTGATAATGAAGTCTTTTAGGGTTTAAAATGCAAATTTAACAAAGAAAACTCATTTTTAAAAGTTCTAGTGGCTCAATGCAAAACTTCAGGATTTAATTGTAAGGAAAACATGAGTGAAGGGGTTTCAACATGAGAAAACATATATTTACAGGGTAAAGAATGCAATATTTACAGTAAAACTAAAGAAATCCAATTTTAATTAAAAGTTCAGGGGCCTAGACATAAAATCCTAGGATGTAATTGTAATGATTTAAAACTAAAAGGGCTTTAAATAAAGACCTAAAAACCTAATAGTCATCGCCGGCAATTCGAAGATCGCCGACGGCGACAACCTGGGAGGCTCGTTTGAGCTCTTCCGATGGCTAATCGGCGATCGGAAAGGCTGAGAAGCTGGAGGAGGTGATGGGGGAGAGATCCAACGGTGCTTATCAAGCTCTCGACCGCTGGAGTGTGCCGTCGATCCCCCCTCGTCAGCGTTCTTCGTTGGCAACAGTGTTGCAACGGTGGCGCTTCCAAAAGCGGTGGCTCGACGCGGTAGGGATCGAAGAAGCTCTGGGGCTACTCGAGGAGGCTTCTGGTGGTGTCGTCGAGGGCTAGGGAGGTCTGAGGTGTTCCTCCCACCTCTAGCACAGGCGACGGGAGTTGCAGCGGTGAGGGCTCTGCTCCAGTGGTTGCGGAGGTGGCGTGGTAGGCTGAGGGGTCTCTAGCAAGGTGGCGGGTCCTCCGAAGGTGGTCGTGAGCGATGGGGGGCGTCTGGAGTGCACAGGGGCTTCACGACGAGAAACGATGGTCGACGAGGGCGTCGGTGAGGCTCTCAGGCACAGGGGTCCTGAAGGACCTCTCCTGAGTGTTGGGAACTCAGGAAGGAGGTGGAGGAAGAAGGAAGGGAGGCTCCAAGAGCCTCCTCCCGATCTAGGAGGCTAATGACCTTACGCGGTGGTGGTGAACCAACCACCGGAGGGGAGGACGATGGCCGATAGGGTGGTATCTCCGCTGAAACTTGACCTAGAGGGCTAGGACAAGCCTGATAAGATCTAAAGAGAAATTTTCAAGCCTGAGTGAAGGGAGTTACTTGGTTGAGGGCTGTTGTCTCTTGCCGAAGCTCAACAACAGTGTTCTCCGATGGATGCTCTGGCGATGGCAGTTGGGGTTCCTATGTTGCAAAGGGATTAGAGGAGGGCTCTAGATGTAGGGGATTGATGGGTAGGCTTTGGATGTCGATTTCGACAATCGAGGGAACTAGAAGAGGAAGGGCTTCGAAGGAGAGGCTACATCTGTCGATAGCAAAGCTTTTAAACTCCGGCGGGCTTCATCCACACCGTAGATCCCTCTCCAAGGCCTGGACGTCGTTGGATCAGTGTGAGCTAGTCGGGGATCACGCAAGAGGAGGAGTGAGCACTAGAGATCTCGAGATCGTTGCTGGGATTGTTGTCGGAAATTGCGGGCCGATTGCTAGAGAAGGTGGCCGAAATCATTTTTACAGTTCCCCTAAGCCTTTGATTGAGAATAAATGGGTGTTGTCTTGGGTTGGACGGGCCTGCGAGTGGGCTTGTGTTTTGGGGTGTTTTTAGGTTTTTTTTAGGGGTTTTTAAGGGATTTTAGGGTTATTTATTTTAGGTTTTTAATTAGGTTTATGATTTTAATTAAAATTTTGATTTTGTGATTTAAGGTTTAATTAATTGGTTTTAAATTAGATTTTTTAGGATTATTGTTTTTATTTTAGGGTTTAGGGATTTTATGGTTTTATTTGACTTAAGTTATTTTTTGATTTTAATTAAATTCTTTTGATTTTCTGATTTAAGGTATAATTTATTGGTTTTAAATTAGGATTTTAATTATTTTTGGGTTTTAGGGTTTTGGATTTTAATTAGGATTTTGAGTTTAATTATGGTTTTCGGGTTTTAATTAAGGTTTTTTAGTTTAATTAGGTTTTAATTAGAATTTTGAGTCTAATTTAGGGGTTTTAGATTTTAATTAGGGTTTTTACTTTAATTAGGGTTTTTGGATTTTAATTGGAGTTTTGAGTTTAAATTAGGGTTTTGAGTTTAATTAAGTGATTTTAAATTAGGCTTTTTAGGGTTTTAATTACTGGATTTTCAATTAGGGTTTTGGGTTTAATTAGGGTTTTTGGATTTTAATTAGAGTTTTGAGTTTAAATTAGGGTTTTGAGTTTAATTAAGTGTTTTAAATTAGGGTTTTTAGGGTTTTAATTACTTGGTTTTGTATTAGGTTTTTGGTTTTAATTAATTAGGGTTTGGAGTTTAATTAGGTGATTTTAAATTATGGTTTTTAGAGTTTTATGTTTAATTTAAGGTTTTTCTGAATTTAAATGGATTTAAGTGGATTTGATTTTGATTTTAATTAGGGTTTTCACTTAATTAATTTTGGATTTTAAATGGTTTAAATGGATTTTATTTAATTGGGGTTTTTATATGATTAATTTGGATTTTAAATGGTTTAACTGGATTTTATTTGATTTTGGTTTTAATTAGGGTTTTCATTTGATTAATTTCTATTTTAAGTGGATTTTATTTAATTTTGGTTTTAATTGTGATTTTTATTTGATTAATTTGGATTTTTAATGTTTTAAATGAATTTTGTTTGGTTTTGATTCTTAATTACTGGTTTTTGCTTGAATTAGATCAGAGTAGGCTTGTGTGGGCCTAATTGGGATTGTGGGTTTAGGTTGAGCTAAGGTTTAGGTGGTCACAACCAGAGCATCTTTCCAGTGGTGCCTGCTGTCAAGTGACTGCAAAATCGGGGTGTCTACAGATGTCTCTCCCTGAACGAGATCAAGGGAATCGAGACCGATGCTTAGGGTTGACAAGACACCCCTCTTGAGTCTGCAAGAGAGAGGTATTTGCTATGGGGCCGTGAACCACTTATTCGGTGGATGCAATGAAAGTCATGACTCATGGCCCATGCATGATGCTGATGCAAAGGATGACCTTGATGTCGGGTGATACATGAGGGCGATGCTGATGCATGAAGACGATGCTGGTGACAAGTGGGTAGCTTGCCAGCTCACGAAGGGGAGCACGAGAGAATTCCTGACTCATGCCAAGGGATGCTTGGACAAGACCACCAGGCTTGTCTCACGACAAGGGGGACTTATCGGACGGTAGACCTTTCGACCCAAAAGGATGCATGGCAAGATATCAGACATGTCGACCAAGGATAGACTGATGACGTATGTCAACCAGATAGTTCGAGGGTATCAGCCCGCTCCTAACAATGTGACGGTTGTCAACCGGATTGTTTGGGGTATCAGCTCGCTGATGAGTTGACGGTCTCATTGCCAGATAGTTAGGGTTACCAGCCCGCTTCTGACAATGTGACAATCGTTAGCCAGATGGTTAGGGTTATCAGCTCACTCTTGACAATGTGACGGTCGTCAACCAGATAGTTTGGGGTATTAGCCCACTCCTGAGTTAACAGACTCGTCGCTGGATAGTATGGGGTATTAGCCCACTAATGACAATGTGTCGGTTGTCAACCAGATAGTTTGGGGTATCAACCAGTTATTGACAATGTGTTGGTTGTCAACCAGATAGTTTGGGGTATTAGCCCGCTCTTGACAGTGTGACGGTCGTCAACTAGATAGTTTAGGGTATCAACCTGCTGATGAGTTGACGATCTCGTTACCAGATAGTTAGAGTTATTAGTCCTGTGATGAGTTGATAGACTCATTGCCGGATAGTTAGGGTTATCAGCCCACTCCTGACAGTGTGACGGTTGTCAACTGGATAGTTTGGGGTATCAGCCCACTAATGAGTTGACGGACTCGTCGCCAGATAGTTAGGGTTATCAGCCTGCTCCGGACAATGTGACGGTTTTCAACCAGATAGTTTGGGATATCAGCCCACTGATGAGTTGACGGACTCATTACTGGCTAGTTAGGGTTATCAGCCCACTCTAAGCAATGTGACGGTTGTCAACTGGATAATTTGGGGTATCAGTCTACTGATGAGTTGACAGACTCATTGCCAGATAGTTAGGGTTATCAGCCCACTGATGAGAACAGTGTAAGTGGCACCAAGATTTTCCCGTCTGGAGCAAATCCAAGATGGGATTGTCTAGACCTCGCCCGGCCTAGAAGAGGATAGAAATGGCACTTGTTCGACTTGAGCGAGTCCCAAAAAAACAGATTGGGCTCCACCCCACCCGATACAGAAACCTATAACGGCTTCGTTTGTTTAGGCCTAGGCAACAAAATGATATTCCCAACTGTAAGCTGGGTAGACCCCAGCACCAAGTCAACAGGCAATAATGGGACAGCATTTTGATGCAGTTGAGCACATGTTATTGCAATAACAACTCCCTATCAATCACAATCATCAAAACAAGCTGGCAAATGTGCTCCAATGGACTTATTATAGTAGTCAAATATAACAATGTGATTACACTTATTTTTAGCATGCAGTGAACAAGTAGTATAACACAAGTGTCAATAGTCTATGTCATCCCTGGGCCTCTTAAAGCCTCTAGCTTTTGGAAACAGTGTAGAACTCGGAACTACTCCACAAATTGGCCAGGTTTCTTTTGCTTCAGCTTTGTAATCAACTGAATAACTTTTCCCTTCTATGATTGTAAGGTCGCTCGATCAGATGGAGCCGGTAAGCAGGCATGATAGTTCTCTGGTCATAGCATAGGAGCTCAGAGGATACTCCTAGAAGCGAGTTGGCATCGGTCTTTGAGCAAAGGAATCTTGTCGGTAGCCAAATTGCCGCATGACACAAATTGGATGGTATTCAACACCCCCGGTCAACCTTGGGAGGATGATAAGCTACATGTCGATATTATTGAAGAAAGCTTCAAAGTTGTGAGTTGCTGAAGGAATGATGCGCCAGGTCACCTTGTCTTCTGTCAAACTCTCCAGTTGATCATACTCCTTGCGAACTGATGTGAGGGTGCGAGCATGACCACTTTGCCAATAAGATTCGAAGGCTGACAGTTGAAGGCGTAAGACCTCTACACCAAATGAGTGGCCAACCATACCTGTACAAAAGCAACACAACTATAGAAATGTCAGCACCATCACAGTGACCGGTCTAGGGCCCAGTAAGTCTTTGCCAGGATAACAGGGGCTAGGTCTATCTGATGGGTTATCACCGCCAAAGTAATCTCTGCAACATCTATGTTCATGACTGTTCGGCCATGGCTAAACACCAGCTCGCCTAAAAAGCAGACGACAAAGCCTCTCAGCCACAGCTCATCGCCCAAGGAGGTGTGCATCTCAGCTACCTTGTCAAAGTAAGTGAGTTTTAGCATAGGCGATTGCCCATTAGTACAAATTCGTTGACGACCACAATCGCCAGTCGACAGGACAATCAGTTCACTCAACACAGAAGAGTATTCGTCGCACTACATGAATAAGATGGGCCCAAAGAACTTTGGCAGACAACACACCTGACGAACTTCTTCCAAAGTAGGGGTCAACTCAATTCTTCCGAAGTGGAATGTGTGGTTTGCAAGCTTCTAGAACTAGACGGCTGTGCACAAGAAGTAATGGGAGACCTCCACATTTGCAATGTCTACGAATTTTGAGGAGATTGCCCATGCCCACAACTTATCACGATCACCATTTGTTAACTTTCCAATCCCCGTCGGGAGAACATCTTAGCAACTCATCGACATGACCATCGTAGGGAAACCCATGACCAATAGGGGAGCCGCGGCTTCTCTTGATTCAAGTTTGCAAAACATTGTTAAAATATATTCAGAATGACAAATCACTTTGTTCCATGCAAAGAATACTTCATACAGTCCCATGCAGATAGAAAAGTCATAAACTATTGTGAAAAGTTGAGTCATAGGTTAGTAGCCACTCTGAAACCACGCAAAGGAGACTGCCAGATAAAGCTAACATGCTCGTTGCCTGAGTAAGCAAGGTTACTTGCCTGGTGATGAGTTGACGGACTCATCGCCGGATAGTTAGGGTTATCAACCCTGTGATGAGTTGACAGACTCATCGTCGGATAGTTAGGGTTATCAGCCTAAAAGATAAGGGTTGGTCCTCAGACGCAAGAAACCAATAGCTCAGACCTCCTCCGGTCTTAGAGGAGTCTTGAGGAAAAGGGATGGGGGCTGTTCATATGTAACATCTGTGCCTGGATTTTTCTCCATTAATTTTAAACCATGGAATTTCTTGTAATTATTGGTGTATGGTTTATTAATGGTTAATCCAGTTGTGTGTTGGTTGCAGTTGCTTCTCTGTGTTCTGTGCCTTGGTTTCTCCCCTGTGGTGTGTTTTTCTGTGGCCAGTGGGTCGGACCTGCTGTGGGACCCACTTGGGCTTGGGCTTTGACTGAGTCAAAAGCCATTTCTTTTCCTGCGGTGCAGGGCATTTATTTGGCCCGTGAGCCCCCTCTCATCCACGCCCGTGAGTTCCCTCTTTTCCACCCCGTGAGCTAGCAGGGGAGGGGCTGCCGATCCGTCCCCTCCGTTCAGCTACGCATAACTGAAGTTGGCGCCGACGAGATTCCGGGGGAGGCAGCCATGTGGGTGGCTTTATAAGGGCGTGCTCGGCCGGGGGAGAGGTAGGAGGGGCAGTGGGAGTGCGGGAGGTTGAGTGCGGGTTCTCGCGGCTGGGGAGGCTCCGTGCGGGTGCTGCGGGTGTGCGCGCGGCTGAGGAGCAGCAGGGGAGCGTGCGGGAGGCTGCGTGCGGCTGAGGAGACTACGTGCGGGTGCTCCGTTGGTTCGCGCAGCTGAGGGAGGCTCCGTGCGGGTGCTGCGGGTGCGCGCGTGGCTGAGGAGGAGCAGGGGAGCGTGCGGGCGGCAGTGCCTGCGGGAGGCTGTGTGCGGCTGAGGAGGCTCCGTGCGGGTGCTGTTGGTTTGCGCGGCTGAGGAGGAGCAGGGGTGCGTGGGGGAGGCTGCGTGCAGGTGCGTGCGGCTGAGGAGGCTCCGTACGGGGCTGGGGTTAGAGTCCCCAGTTACTCGGGCACCAAGGCGTCCCTAGGACGTACTCTGTGCTTGTACCAGTGAGGGTACATTTTGAGGCTGCGGCCGGGGCAGTTGAACTCCAGTACGGGGTGGTTCACCGCGACACTACAGTGTGGGTGTGGTGACATGGAATCCACACCAGCTGCTTGAGGCCAGGTCGATCACCTGTGGCCAAGGTGATACGACCAGTATGGATATGGAATAAT